>CM076581.1:227202654-227366551 GCA_034641835.2 Pinus albicaulis | reverse complement strand
GATAATTTCAATTTTAGTGATTATATACTAGGAATCCGGAAGGTTTTTTGAAACCACCTCATAAGATATTTTGTACAATCTATTTTTGTAAGTAGTTAATGTAGTATTTAAACCCTTCTCATGCATTTAGAGAAGGGTCCATATTTTTATTAAGAACATTTACAAAGAATGCTTTACTGTAAGTTTGTGGATGTCTTGATAAAATAATGGAACATAGTATTTTCAATTACATATCATTTTGGTTGATCATTGTTCATGCACTTTTGTATTCTCTGAATGACTTATTGATAGAATATTGAATGTGGCATATTATCACTAATCAGATGAATAGGGCAGCACACATTTGGTACTATTATCATGTATGCTAAACTCTGTTTTAAGCATTAGTGATAAATCTAGCTTTCATGAATTATGTATAAGATCAATTATTTCTATTTGAAGTATCAGTTGCACTATTGTACGATATAAGAATGGAAATTGATTTGTTTTATATATGATCATCATTATATATACGATATGTTTAACATCTTCTTTTGATTAACTATTTTTTCAAAAGAATTATTTTACAAAAGTATTAATTCTATTAAGTCTGTGATTGATCTAAATCATCACAGACTCAATAGATATCATTTTAGATTGCATAAAATCAACATTATCCCGGGTTATATTATATCAGATTTAATTCAAATTTTTTCATTTTAAAATAAAGTTGTTTTAGTTTTTAGTTATTCTTCCTGAAAATCATTTTATAGAAACCCCAAAAATCATATAAATCCAAATCTGGGAAACTAGTCCCATCAGACAGAGTTGGAGCCACTATCCCAAACAGAAAAGGAACTGCTTTAAGGTCCGGACTGGGTGGTTATCCCCCTTGTTGTTGCCATAGCTTTCTTAGGCCTCAACAACTATAGGGCATGCTTGTTCTCTTGGGTTAAGAAACCTTCCAATCCAGACCAGAGGGGGTGATCTCGCCTGCTGTTCATATGGGGCTAACAGAGCTAGTATATTACTATATTCATAAAGAGTTTCGCAGAGGTTCCTGTTTGAAAAATACGTTTCTTTTTGCCATACATCCACCAAGCCTGAACATTCAATAATTAAATCACAAAATAATCTTCATTTTGCTTCTTATGTTTAGTGCACTATTCTTAGCCAATTGTTAGAAGGAATTATGAATATTATTGTGGCTTTATCTTATGAGCAACTATGATGAACTCTTTTTTGGAGTAGTTGATGATGGTATCATTGATGGAAATTTCCACCAAGCCTGAACATTCAATAGTTAAATCACAAAATAAGCTTCATTTTGCTTCTTATGTTTAGTGCTCTATTCTTAGCCAATTGTTAGAAGGAATTATGAATATTATTGTGGCTTTACTTATGAGCAACTATGATGAACTCTTTTTTGGAGTAGTTGATGATGGTATCATTGATGGAAATTTCCATACTTGGGGTGAGTATGATGAGAGAGGGATCTATTGAAATTTTCTATGTATACTTATTAGGGTTTGATTTCATCAAGTTTATGACTCACTCAAATGTTGACGTGGTTCCCTTGTGGATTCTTCATATGTTTCAATTTCTTAAGTACCTTTTAACCATCCCCTTATAAGTAAATTGATTCTTTATGGGTTCATTAAAATATAGTTAAAATGGGTATAGTTTACTTTACAGGATCAAATGAAACTAATGAACAAACAATATGATTTCCTTTTTCTCTTATGTTGAAATCCTTTTGATGTAAATCTAAGTTAAAAGTATTCTAGTATTAGGTATCATCATGTGCATCACACTAAACTTGATTCAAATTATTGCCTCTTTATTCCCTTCACCACTATTTGTGAGGGACACTGAACCAAGAGGTATTTATTCTCCTCAGTCAATTGTTAGAAGGAATTATGAATATTATTGTGGCTTTGTCTTATGCGAAACTGTGATGAACTCTTTTTTGGAGCAGTTGGTGATGGTGTCATTGATGGAAATTTCCATACTTGGGGTGAGTTTGATGGGAGAGGGATCTATTGAAATTTTCTATGTATAATTATTAGGGTTTGATTTCATAAAGTTTATGACTCACTCAAATGTTGAGGTGGTTCCCTTGTGAATTTAAGAATTTCATACCTTATTTTCTTTCTTGTTTGCTAAAATTCATTCATTGAGTACTTTACGTAATATGTGGCCAGAGGCCATTGATCCTTGCTCCGTTCTCCATGGAGCTCAAATTTTAAACCTCCGAGCCAAATGATTATTTACATAGGATATTGGAAAAGTAAAAGTAGTTTGTAGGTTACAACATGTGTAATATCATATGTTTTTGTTCTACCCTCGTTACATATCTTGTGTAATTTATTTCATCAGTTTTTCAATGAAATTATTTAATTTTTACATTGAAACTTCACAGTGTAAGAATATTTACTCTGCTAGAGATAGTGTGCTTATTTGAAGATCCTTATCTATTGTTGTATAATATATATATTTAACTGTCTACGAAGAATTTAGGATTATACACTATTTTGCAGTAATTATACAACAAGAGTATATATGATTCATTTTTATTAGCTTCATCATGACATATACTGCCCTTTTTTTCTAGTTTCTAGATTATTTAATATTTTCTAGATAATAAAATACCAACGTTAAGTCTAGTTTAGCAGATAACCCTTTTTAATTCTTGCAATGCATCAAGCACAAAATCTAAATATAGACTTGTTATCACTTCATGTAACTTAACCAAAATAATTAAATACTTATCTCTGTATTTTCTGTTAAACTGATTGTGCCACCCAACCATGAGAGAGGCGATCACATCCTTTGCTCCCCTCGTGATCTGCACTAGAGTCTAAGGTAGCAGTTATTTGGCAGAAGTTAGGCCTCGGGACCTTTGTCCAGCCTACACTCCTTTCGGGTAAAGAGCTCAACTGGTGTTTAACCAACTCTTGAAAAATCTTTCCTTTACAACATCTGTTGTTAACCCTTTACTTTCTTCATAAACAAAACCCCCTCCCCTTCTGAGGATTTAATTTTTATCCTCTTGGGGAAGGTAACTGTCAAAAACTGCTTCTTCCTTTTTACTCCGGAATCTTGGAATTATTTACCAATCAGTTAACCAACTACTGAATGCAATTTTTATTCCTAAGGTAAAACTCAAGTCCACTAATGAATAATCATATTCGTTAATCTCTTTTTCACTAAAAAAAATCAAATGTATTTTATAACAGTCTTTTAAACATAACATTTAAAATTAAAATGGGTGTTACATCTTCCCCCACTAGAGGTAAACACCATCCTCGGTGTTTACTTCATTGAACAAACAATTCGGGATATGCTTCTCATATAGAGTTTTCGTCTGCCCAAGTAACCTCCTCCTAACTAAAGTGCTTCCACAACACTTTAACTTGGGGGATGGCTCACCTCTAGAGTGTTATTTCTCTCCGATCGAGAATACACTGAGGTTCTACCAGAAATTCATCGTCTGGTTCTACCTACATGCAATAGAGTTCATAATTAATTTAATTAATAATTCTTCTTTCTCTAGAAGTCATAACGTAAACATAACTTACATGTACACTTTGCTAGTGTATAACATGCTTGGGGTCACATACGTATATTTTCATTAATGATACATGAAACACATTGTGCACCAATATGTGGCTAGGAAATGCCAGTTGATAAGCCACCGACCCTACCCATTCCAAAATTTGGAAAGGTCCACAAAACCTAGGAGCCAATTCGGCGTAGGTGACAAAATAGTAAGTTTCAATGTGGTCCAGCTATTTACAAAGATACCCTTGGATGAAGCCGTGGAAGTAGTCAAGGAAGTTGCGGATCCCGAGACAGCTAGGTTAGTAGAAAATTGCTTACGCTCAACCTTCTTCACATTCCAAGGAGATATCTTTGAAAAACCAGCAGGGGTAGCCATGGGGTCTCCACTATCCCCCATAGTGGCAAATCTCTTTATGGAAAGATTTGAAAAAAGGGCCTTGGACTCATACCCTCTTAAGCCCAAATTTTGGATTAGATTCGTGGATGATACCAGTGTTGACTGGCCTCATGGAGATGATGAGCTTAAAAAAAAAATTCCATAACCACCTCAACAACTTATCCAAGGATATACAGTTCACCATGGAGGATGAAGATAATAACTGTATTCCATTCTTGGACATTCTTCTCATTAGGAATGAAGATGGTTCCATAGGGCATAAAGTATTTATAAAAAAGGCACACGCAGACAATTATCTCCACGCCAATTCACACCATCACCCAACACAGAAGATGGGGGTTCTCGTGACTCTTTTCACGCGAGCCTTCAGAATTTCCGATAAAAAGCACTTGGAAGAGGAAATTGCATACTTAAGAAAGGCATTCACTAATATGGGATACAAAAGCAGGGACATCATAAAAGCCATACAAAAAGCCAAAACCGGTATCAAAAGAAATCCTCGTGATGAAAACCTAAAGTCTAGAGCCTACCTTCCTTACATCCAGGGGGTCACCGACAAACTTGCCAAAGTCCTAACTAAAAATAACATTGAGACCTTGTTTAAACCCCTAAGCACTATCAAGAAAAAAATGAAATCTGTCAAAGACAAACCAGATCCACTCCAGCATAAAGGTGTATACTGTATTAATTGCTCATGCGGTAAATGCTACATTGGAGAAATAGGAAGATCCTTTAAGACCAGGCTCAAAGAACATGGGGCCGACATTAGAATTGGGAGAACCAAATCCTTGGCACTGGATGATCACTTGAATAAAACCCTCCACCATATCTGCCTAAAGGATGCTAAAGTTATTGCCAATGAAAATCACTATTACAAAAGGAATATGCGGGAGGCCCTTGAAATCATCAAACATCCTGAAAACCTCAATAGGGATGGAGGTTTAGAAGTCAGTAGAAATTGGTTCCCCTTATTTTCCCACTCTTAGATCTTCCTTCCCCTGGTAGCAACTTTATTTTCCTCCTTCTTCCTCCCCTACGTTGCGCTTTCCTCCCCCTCCTTAGATCTTAGTCAGACCTTTTTTACTCTTTCTCTTCCTCACATTGCTCCTTTCTTTTTCCCCCTTGTATACTTTCTTCTTAACCTTTCCTCTCCTTATCTTCTTAAGCTTTTAATCCTTGGAGATTTCCTCATATTCTTTAAGGTTTGTGTTATTTTCTTGTTAATTTCTTATTTTCATTCTTTGGTTGGTTAGGCGTTACCCTCCCCCTTATGATGGGTCTTATAACCATTCAAGTAATTCCTTAATCCTCATAAGGTATTACTTGATAGTTTCTTATTTTCGTTCTTGGTTTGGTTAGGTGTTCCACTCCCCCTCGTATTTTATTTTTTAGTCTGCCTCCATAATCCTCTCCCTCTTAATCTTTCCCCCTTCTCTTAAAGTATTAATATTCTCATTTCATTCTTTCAACCTTAAATAATTAATACCTTTAGTATTTAAAACCTTTAGTAATTAATACCTTTAATAATACCTTTTGTAATTAATACCTTTAGTAATACCTTTAGTAAAATATAATTGAGATTAATACCTTATGAGAATTTCTTCTTTTTATGCCTTTTTTCCCTTTTAATGGTTTCTTTAATTTGCATTAGGGCTCCGTCCTTCTCTCTTTTGTCATTTTTGTTTCCTTATTTTGCCTCCTTGTGAAGGTTTCATCTTATAAACCTCCCCCTTTAAAATATTTTTTTTTTATTATAATACCTTAGTAATAATATAAAATATTTTAAAGCCTATCTTTAAAAATTTTCGTGGAGCTTGTTACCCCCCTCTTGTTTCCTTATTTAAATACATTTTATTCCCTTGTTTTTTGGTCTTAAAGCCATCCTCTATTTTAGTAACCCGTCGTCATTTCTAAATGTTTTTTAAAAAAACTTGATTTTTGTATTAAACTTAAATATAAATAATACCTTTTGATTTTGTGATGGTTGGCCTGTATCTTGCAATGTGGATGGGTATTTATAATGTCTCTTCTCCTCTTTCTTTTTTACAAAATTTGTCCTGATGATGGGTCTTGTTTTAGACCCGAAATGTTGACACAAAAATGTTCACTGTGGAGATTCCAAAACCAGAAACTCTAAACTCTCACCATAGAAATCTGAAATCTACAGTAGGTATTCCATCTTAAGATTCTCTTCTTAGGCTTAATTCTTACATAAACGTGGTCACCCACCTCAAAATCTTGTAAAGTTCTTTTTCGGTTGACATATATATTTTTCCTGTCTTGGGTTGCTTTTAAATTTGTTCCTATCTTTCTTAGCTCACGCTCCATTTCCTCCAGCATGTTCAGACCAAGAATGCTTCCAAAGGACTCATCTTGAGGGACTCTTGGTATCCATTATTGTAGGCAAATTCAACTAGATGAAAATATTCTTCCCACTTCGTGGGTTGCTGCATCGCATACATGCGTATCACGTCTTATAATATTTGATTCACCCTTTCAGTTTTTCCATCCATTTGAGGATGATAGGCTGTACTAAAATGGATATGTGTTCCCAAACCAGTGAATAGTGCCTTCTAGAAAGTTGAGGTGAACTTTACATCTGAGATGATGACTCTCGAAATGTCGTGTAGTCTAAATATTTCCCTCGTGAAGATATCAACAATATGTATGGTCTTGTAAGTTGATTGGAATGGTATGAAATGAGTTACCTTGTTGAGTCTGTCCACCACCACCATAATTGAATCATTGTGTCTCTTGCTTCTCGGTAGACCTGTGATGAAATCAAGTGAGATGACTTCCCATTTCCATTCTGGTACATGAATAGGCTGAAGAAATCCTGTTGGATGTTGGTGCTCCACCTTGAATTTTTGACACTCCAAACATTTGGTCAGGTATTCAACAATGTTTTTACGCATTCTAGGCCATAAATAATACTTTCTAATTAATGTTAGCATCTTTTATTATCCTAGATGTACAACATAGGAACTTCGATGATATTCATCCAAAATCAGCTCCTTCAATCTCATCTAATTTGGAATACATATCTTCCCTGGAAATATCAAAATTTATTTATCATTAATCCCATAATTTGATTTATTTCCTTGTTTTTTTGCCTCTCGTGCTTGCTGCCACAAAAATTGATACTCACGGTCTCTCTTTGCTGCCCCCATTATTTGATCATGGAACTTAATTTTTTTTTTATTAAAGTAAATTTCATAGATGTAATGTAGTTTCCTACTTACAGCATCATCTACATGGTTCTCCTTACCTTTCACATGTTGAATTTCAAAGTCAAATTCACTTAGGAACACATTCCATCTTGCTTGGCGGATATTCAAATTAGATTGTTTAAAGTAGCTAGTCAAGCTACTATGGTCGGTTCTCAGCACAAACATTTTTCCCAACAATTAATGTCTCCAAAATCGAAGAGCATGTATTACTGCAGTCAACTCTAAATGATAAGCATAGTATTGCTACTCATGGTCCTTTAGCTTCCTATATTCATACGCTATTACCTTGCCATCTTGTGTCAATACTACTCCCACCCCTTCCTTACAAGCATCAATGCAGACCTCAAACTCTCTGCTTGTGTCAGCTACTTTCAATATAGGGGTAGTAGTTAACATTTCTTTTAACCATTCAAAACTGGCTTGACATTCATTAGTCCACTTAAAAACTCACCCCTTCCATTGCAAGGAACTGATGGGAAATGATATCTTAGAGAAGCCTTTGATGAAATGCCGATAGTAACCAACTAAGCCCATGAAAGAAAATATATATTCTACATTTTTGGGAACTCTCCATTCCATAATCATTTTTATCTTTTTGGGGTACATGAAGATTCCTTCAACAGATATTACATGGCCCAAATATTGGATCTGTTCTTTGTAAAAATCACATTTGCTAAATTTGGCGTAGAGCTGATGTTCCCACAACATTTACAACACCAAGCATAAATGTTTCTTGTGTTCATTCATATTTTTAGACTAGACCAATACATCGTCAATGCATATTAAAACAAATTTATCCAAAATTAGTGGAAGATACCATGCATTAGGCTCATGAAAGTTGTTGGCGCATTGGTTAATCCAAACGGTAACACCACAAATTCATAATGTTCGTATCTGGTACAAAATGCTATTTTGGATATGTCCTCATCCTTAATTCATATCTGGTGATACACAGATCTCAGGTCAATATTTGAAAATACAATTCCTCCTTTTACTTGATCAAAAAGGTCGTCTATTCACGGTAGCGGGTATTTGTTTTTTACATACAATTTATTAAGTTGTCGGTAATCCATGCTCATTCGCATCATACCATCTTTCTTTTTAACAAACAACATTGGTGCTCCCCAAGGGGACACACTGGATCGAATATACCTTTTGTCTGATAGTTCTTGCAGATGCATTTTTAAATCTATCAGCTCGAACTCATTGATTCTGTATGGTGCTCACGATAAAGGTGTTGCTCTAGGTATTAAATTTATAGTAAAGTCAATATCTCCTTTTGGGGGTAATCCTAGAATATTTTTAGGAAACACATCCATAAAGTCTTGAAAAACTGAGATATTTTCCAACATAAGGTTCTTGTCTTTAGACTTAGTAAGCCCCACTTGAATAGTGTAAATTTGACACCATTTTCTGATGCATTTACCCAGCTGGGATGTAGTGGTGGGGCACAATTGAAGTGGTTTCTTGATTCCTTGTAATTCTTGATGATTACCATCTTCCGCCTTTAAATGGATGATTTTCGCCTTGCAATATACCAGTGACCAATGTCTTTATAACTAGTCCATTCCCAAAAAATATCGTAGGAGGCCAAAGGTAGAATATTTAGTTCAATAATTATATGTTGTCTTCCTATTTCCAGGACACAATGTGAGATTTTAGCATTAAACCTTCTCTTTTCTCCCATAGCCAATTGTACCAACCAGGGATTTTTAAATTTATGGCTTTGTGATTTACAGTTTTCAACTACTCGAGGATTTATGTAATTTAGACTGGCACCGGGATCAACCAAAATGGAAATAGTTTGGGAATATAACTTACCTTCCAGTTCTATCATGGTTGGTTGGAATTATGCTTGCCGATCCTCTAGTGCAACATTGATCCTTTGTATGTTTCGTGCAAAATATCCTATTGTGGATACCTCTTGCAGGTTAGTTGTAACTTCATTTCTTCCATGGTGAGGACAATTATTAAAGTAATATGCATCATTGCATCCCTAACATTGTAGTGGTGGTTTTTGGATCTACCCATGGCCTGGCCTGTAGGATGCTTAAGTAAGCCGTTCATCAACTGGCCATTTGGACTTTTGCTTATTTTTACCAAATTGTCTATTTCTTGGGTTCCTTGTAGCATTTTTATAATTTCCCGGTCTACTAATTTTAAAATTCGAAGTACCTTTTTGCCCCTTCTTTGGTGACCAATTCCTGCCAGCATCTCCTTTCACCTTGGGCTGCTAATAGCACATTCGTGTTTTTCAAATCACCTCATCCATAGTCTTTGGATTCACAAATTTGATCCTCTCCTTCATGTGAGCAGGTAGGCTAATCAAGAATAGATGTACTTTTTCTTTTTCATCCCTCAAATATGGTACGTACCTTAACAAGGATGTAAATTTAGTGATGAAATCATCCATAGACAGTTGACCCAAACTCAAGTCATGAAATTCTCGAGATTTTTCATCATAGAATAGCTTGGTTAGATAATTTTCCTTAAAATATTGCTGGAACTTATCTGAAGTTAGATTCTCGTCTTCAATTACTTGCAAATTTTTCACTTCCTCCCACCATAATGTGGATTTTTCCCACAATTGATAAATAGCCAAGTGAACTTTGAGCTTGCTGTTATACTCATAAAATTGAAAATATTTATTCATATTAATTATCGATGCTTCTATTGATTCCCCCACCTCTCCATCGAAGGCAGGAGGTTTAATTTTCTGAAATTTACCTTGCAACCCCACTTTCTGTTTCTTCATCTCCTTTTGTTCTAAAGCATTTCGAGACTCTACTTCATTATATGTTATGTTTTTTTTACTTTTCTGAGTACGAATTCCTTCTGGACTATCATTAACTTGCTATTGTTCCTCACTACCTTCATGGTTGTCCCTCTCCAGGCTAGGCTATGCTGTTTGATCATTCTGCTTATTTGAGAGGCTCTTAAGAATCCTCTCTTGTTCCCACATTACCCTTTCATTGTCGCTTCTTACTTGAATCATTTTTGTCTGGAGTTGTTGTACAATATCTAAACATATGTTGGTATGACGCTACGATTCTTCCAGTAATCTACTAGTTTTCTAGTGTTGATCCATGCTCAATTGTACCCACATTTCTAGGTTAACCTTCGGATTAGGCAAGGAATGACCTTCCCCTGTAGTTGTTGGTGTTTGATGACTAGATCCTCTACTCATAGGAAATTATTAATAATTCCTCTCACTGTGCACAAAATTAACAAAATTGAAAACACCCAAGGTTATTCAATTGGCGCATATGGCCCCAGCGTGTAACCACGCTCTGATACCACTTGTCACCATCATCAATCATCATACTATTTACCATATATATAAAAAAAAGTTATTACTGCACCCTAACTGATATATATATATATATATGTCATTTTTATCAAAATATTAGAAAACCATATGAGAATGTCTGCGCATATATTATAACTCTATCAGTGCTTTAATGTAAATATTATTGTTTGGCTCTTGGGCGTTAACATCATTACTCTAATGTTATTGTACATCAAAATGCCATGGTTTGTTAATCATCCATGTGTGCAAAGTATTGAGTTAGGATTTTGTGTTAAGATTGGTTTATTAATTCGAAATATGTATTTAATTAAAGATCTGGTCAATCCAGTTGCATCTTCACCTTCCATTCGATAAGTATTATCTCATTTATAGTGATTTCTTGGCAGTTGTCAGTGCGATTTTCTTATGGGTATTTGTGCTACTGTCGATCTACTAAAACCTAGATCTGATGGTGGGAGAATTTTCGAGAGGGTCTAGGGTAACCACTCAACCCAAGCACCACTTCCATGACTCATGTACCTTTGCACCCTTATGGTTCTGCTCTACAATGTTTTTGTTCCTCAGGTTTGTTAAACTCTGACAGCAAGGGTAACATCTCTCCCTCAACAAAGATGGATGTGGTCCTGCTATGCCTTATGTAATGTTGTTGCTCCATTTTTCTTGAATTTCAATGCAGCTCTGTGTCGATTTTCCATGCAACATGGGTTTATTTTTTAATACTATTTTCACAGCTTGGGCACCATATCTCACTGAGCTCTCTTCGAAAACTTGCAGGTAACACTTCAGATGACCTCTACTATTAACATTCGCTCAGGTTTATGGTTGTTTTTGATCCATGAGGGTATTCTATTTTAATTCCATTTGCTATATGGTTATTCCTGTTCAGGATGGTAAGCCCATAGTTCCCAAATGTCTCTCGTTCAACAATTGTTTCTTCTGGATGTAATCTTCCAAGTGCGCCGAGAGATATTGCTCAGGTAATGGCTCGTTCCGCTATGTCTTTTCCTCTTGATTTAGTTATGAAATTTGAGTGTGCCTCTCATGGACCTTCTGTTTGTTAAATTTTCTCATGAGACCACTATTTGATTTTTGGCTGCAAGCTAAGGATGGATGCAGGGGTCTTGGCAGAAAAGAGGTTCCCTCGATTTCCTTAATGCATATTCTCGGGTGGCCACCATAGGTAAGTCGAATCCCCTTATCTGCATTTCTATTGTTTCCTTATGATTCTTGAGGGTTACTAAGGGTAAAATCATCTGCTTGTACATGTACCCGAATCTCGCCCTGGTTTCTTTACATAAGTTAGCTTAAAGCTTCCCATGAGAGGGTTGGGTTCCAAACCCTAATGTGAAGGGGTTTCAGTATTAAAATTATTCATATTTTAAGTTTTATTACCAGTTCTGACTTCGTAAAATTCCAATTTGAATTATGAGGATAAATGTATATTTATTTTTGTTTTACTCTATATAAATTCTTTTTAAGGGTTTAACCTCCAGTCGCAGTTCACGAGGCCTTACTCATTTTGTTCAGATCGATTTATATATGTATATCTCTGTACTTATAATACCTATTCTAATTACCTCTCTAGTCAAGATTCTCAACTTAGCTATTGTATGAAGATTTTGCATTCTGGGTTAGCGTTTATTATATATATAGTCTTCCTTGATGGATATTTTCATGACATATTTTTGAGTTTATTTGGTTGATGATCGAGTTCTGTGTTAATGCGTTTTTCCATCTTTCGGAGTTGTCAGTTATTTAAGAATTTCATTGCTTCTTTTCTTTCTTGTTTACTAAAATTCATTCATTGAGTAATTTAAGTAATATGTGGTCATAGGACATTGATCCTTGCTCTGTTCTCCACGGAGCTCGGCTTCTAAACCTCTGAGCCTAATGATTATTTAAACAGGATATTGGAAATGTAAAAGTAGTTTGTAGGTTACATCATGCGTAATATCATCTGTTTTTGTTCTACCCTCGTCTCATATCATGTGTAATTTATTTCATGAGTTTTTCAATGCAATTATTTCATTTGTACATTGAAACTTGACAATGTAAGAATATTTACTTTTCTAGACATAGTGTGCTTATTTGAAGATCTGCTTATTTGAAGATCCTTCTTTGTTGTTGTATAATATATATTTTTATTTGTCTATGAATAATTTAGGATTGTACATAGTTTTTCAATAATTATACAACAAGAGTATCTATACTTCATTTCTCTTAGCTTCATCATGACATCTACTACTCTTAGTTTCTAGTTTCCAGATTATTTCATCTTTTTTAGATAATAAAATACCAATGTTAAGTCTAGTTTAGCAGATAACCCTCTTTAATTCTTGCAATACATGAAGCACATAATCTAAATATAGACTTGCTATCATTTCCTATAACTTAACCAGAAAAATTAAATACTTATCTTTGTATTTTCTGTTTAGCTAATTGTGCCACCCAACCATGAGAGAGGTGATCACATCCTCTGCTCCCCCCATGTTCTGCACTAGAGTCTATGGTAGCAGTTATTTGTTAGAAGTTAGGCCTTAGGATCTTTCTCGAGCCTACACTCCTTTCGGGTTATAGTGCTCCATTCATGTTTAACCAGCTTTGGACAACTCTTTCCTTTGAACATCTGTTGTTAACCCTTTACTTTCTTCATGAACAAAACCCCTTTCCCTTCTGAGGATTTCTTTTTATCCTCTTGGGGAAGGTAACTGTCAAAAACTGTCTCTTCCTTTTTACTTCAGAATCTTGGAATTATTTACCAATTAGTTAACCAACTACTGAATGTAATTTGTATTCATAAATTCGAACTCAAGTCCACTAACGAATAATTATATTATTTAATCTCTTTTTATGTATTTTATAATAGTCTTTTAAACATAACGTTTAAAATTAAACATAACATTTAAAATTAAACTGGGTATTACAATTTTTATGTTTTTGAAATGAGATATTTTTTTTGACGTTTAAAGTTAAACATAACATTTAAAATTATTAAACTGGGTGTTACAATTTTTATGTTTTTTTATTAAATTGATTTAAAAAAATCTCATATGCACAAGTATTATATGAAATGAGTTATTTTTTTTGGGTATGTGGTATTCATAAGCCATGACATTGACCCAAGGTATTGTAACAAAGCTCATTTACAAGTAAAAATCTCCATTGTAAACTAAAGATGACCCTTATTTACAAGTAAAAATCTCCATTGTAAACTAAAGATGACTCGCTGTTCTTAAAAATCTAGACTTATATTTTTTTAAATATATAAATTATATTTAACTTACATTAATCCCTTTTATAATTATTATTAATATCAATAACTTAAAATATCAATAACTTAATATCAATAATCCCTTTTATAATAGCTATATGTTTTGTTGTTGTTTTTTTCCATTTTATTTTTTGTAATTTTGGTAATGTTAAATGTATCATAAAATAAATGTTGTGATGTTTATCATAAATTGATATTTATAAATATTTATTAGTTATTTAATTTATATAGCTATTTTAGAAATGATATTTTTCTAATAATTTTTTTTTTTTAATTTTATGTTTAAAAAATTTAAAAAATTAAATACCGAAAAATATTAAAAAAACTAAATCAAACTTAAAGAGAAAAGAAAAGAAAAGTAACAATCCCACCCACCATTTTATTTATTAATCACGCTGCACAGATACAAAGGTGACCTTAGAATATCCAGAAGACGTAGACTCCTGACTGATATCTTCGCTCATCCTTTCTAATTTCACTCATTCTTCTAAAACCAAAGAGCATACGTCATACTACCATATCTAATCCTATACTTTTTGGACACTAACAAACAGTTAGAAATGGTTCTACATCGTAAGATATACAGAATCTTGACTTGTCCGACATTTGAAATCCACACAGATAAAACTTGTAATATTATTCTAATGATGGAGGTGATTGCCAAATCCAAATGTCCAATTCAATTTATTTTAAAAATGTGAAACAGTCACATGATCTGTTTTTCTGGCCTAATCTGTTAGGCAATCGCTTTCCCACTGTCTCTTCGAGTGCAAATTTCCTTGGACCTTCTCCTTAGCAATCCCGCAAATATTGCGTGAAATCTGTGAGCTGCTAATAACTTCCAAGAGTTGGCCAGATATTCTTCCGAAATTCATTTAGCCATGAAATCATTGTACAGACAAATTTGTCAAATGGATAAAATCTTCAATGAACGGTTGCCATGAAAATAATTTGTGTGCAAGTTTGTCAATGCATATAAATTGAACAATGAACCTTCGATATCTTGGTGCTACGATTTCGTGTTTTTTTATTACTTTTTTCGAAATGGTTAATAAATCATTTCATTCCCTCCGCAAATAATTAAGAAGTTTATTGGTTCTCACTTTCTATTTACCATTTATTTGAAGTTCAGTGGACCATTGAACTTATAAGAGACCTTTGGCTTCATTATGTTCAAGGTTATTCCTATTTAACTTCATTTTGCGGTTTCATGATGGTTTTCAGCATTTGTTCATTGATTTTTATGAGATGCCCCTCGTTTCTTTGGGTTGTCTAGGACTCGGTCCCTATCTTTTAATGAAATGAGTCTCGTTTAACTTTATCATTCAGTATCCGAGCAATCAGTGTAAACTTCACCCTCTCCCTCCAACCCCAATCTCAACGATGGTTATGTGTTTTTCGATGGCCAACTCTAAGCTTTCTCTCTCACTTAACCCACATCTCATTTATGATTATTGTCTGTATTATATTTACGAAGTACAGTTCTAGGGTAGGGTTGTTTTCTCTGGTAGGATATATGGAACTCACTTGTTACAAGTTTATTTAATGAAATGTTTTTTTTTTTTTTTCCAACTAGTAATATGTAGAGTATGTAGAGTTTTTTTAATGAGTGAATAATACTAGTCTTTTATTTTAGTAAACTATTTTATTTTTATTTTTAAAATTTAAAATTTTAATAGTTTGAATTTTATTGTTTTTTATTAAAATAAGGAGAGGTGTTAATATGATTTTACATGTACAAAAATTAAATAAAAAATAAAAAATAGAAACATATAGCCATTCTAAAATGATATCATGTACAATATGAAAAATGCATATTTTAAAGTGTAGTGCATTTGATGTATTACTCAAGAACTAAACGGTTACAAAGGCTATAAAGCCATTGTTCTTTAAAAAAAAAATAGCATTAGGATTCTAGAGAAATTATGTTAAGTGGAAACCCACACTTCTATTTTTTCCAACCTTAGCTCTTAATAAATAAATATCTATTTTTTTCAATTCTACATATGGGAAGACACCAACAATCAATTGTTCAACTATTGCTTCTTAGAAATCATTGATTGCTACTGATATGTATTCTTTCCATACCACTACTCAACATTTATTCCCTATTATTGGTTTTTCCTTGCACTATTCAATGATCATTGCCTTACAATAATTTCCTTCTTCACTACAAGGTTGTATCGTATATGACACACCTATCTTGACAATATCCCACTTGTTATATGCATTGCAATAGTATAAGGAAGAAGGCATTAAACTGTGAGATGATTTCTAGGGTCCATAAGGCCGATAAACTCATATCACTTCTTGAATTTACATCTTCTCACATGTTTCATCCATACATATGCACCATTCTATGAAGTGGTAACTTTATGTAGTATCATTTTTCCATACTCTACCATGTCCCTAACAAAGTGGTACTAGATATATATATGTTTCTTCCTTGCATGAAAGGTTGAGATTATAAATAGATAATTAGCACTTTTACTATGACATTGAACCATAATGTATATACACATTATCCCTACTTTTGAACACAGTTCTATAACCCAAATGGACTCATTATATGCATGAGTAGCATACAATAGAAAAATAAACCACAATATGTCTCATGTACATCATGCCTATTTCTCCCCCCAAAAAATTGAAATATGCATTTCCTTGTAAATATCCTTCTATTTATGTCACCCATTTAACTAGACTCCCACATTACCTTATATATCAAGTGAGTGTGGGTTCCCTAAAAAATCGTTATGATAGAGAACAAGATATTCAAAATTACTTTCTAAATACATAAAGACCCTCTTCGCTATGGATGAATGTTCACAATTAAGATTAACCATGAAATGACTCAAGTCTCCCACTTCTTGGAAAATGTTCCATTTTGTATAGAGTCTAATATACATCAAACAACCATATGCAGTAGTAAATTAATACAAGTTGTGTCCTTCATTTAAGTGGTGGTTTTAGAATATTGGTGAACTAAAATCTTAGTTTCAATAGAAATATTAGCACACAATGGTTTGTAATCTACCATGTGAAAATGTGATAGCACATAGTTTAGTGCATACTCTAGCATAACTAAGTCATATTCTTTTCTTTACCTCTCCTAATATCCATTCCTTAGATATATTTTGTATGTCCCAGGTCTTTCGTATCAAATTATGTGAAAATATGAGAATTCAAATCATTAAGAACAACCTCACTATAACCAAAGAATAATATGTCATCTATATATGTATTGATAACAATTGAATAAATTTCATCATATTTTTAATATAGGTAGTGATCTAATTTCTAATACAAGTACTAGTCTATTTTTAATATAAGCAGTGATCTAATACAAAAGAATCAAACTTTTTGTACCCCATTCTAGGAGAATATTTGAGACTATACAAATACTTTTTTATTTCACAAATTTGGGATTCTTTACCATTTTAAAGTGGTTCCTATGTGTGTGTGTGTGTGTGTGTTGGAGAAAAACCTCTGGCCAATAGGGCAAAGAATAAACATAAAAAAATGGCTACACAAATACATATATAAATTTGAAAAATACAGGAACAAAAAAATAAAATATAGTTGCAAAAAAAAAATCCTAGATAAAAATGTGAACAACAAAACAAACCAGGAAACTAAATGACACAAAATTCTACAAACAAAAATATGCTACAAGAATCCAGATTCATTTCAGTAACATAAACAATATTACATAGTAGGCAGACCCTCCCTACCATGGTGGTAGGGAGGTATCGCATCCTCCGAAACTCTCTTCTTCCCCCAAAAAACCTAGTATGTAGAACTATCCAAAAAAAAACAAAGTCGAATGTCAATCCCCCAAAATCCCTAACCCTAAAATCAGACTTCGCCATCAAATGAGAGGGGAATATTTTAATATAAATATTCTAACTAATTTTAATCCCATGACATATTCACATGTCATTTAAACTTAAATTCCATTTGCATTTGCATTTAATTTTATCATTTAACCCAAATCCACCCGCATGTACCCCAAGCCAAACTTGGGTCCTAATATATATGTGTGTGTGTGTGTGTGTGTGTGTGTGTGTGTGTGTGTGTGTGTATACTCCTCTAATGCCAAAATATGGTATGAATGTCATTTCATCATCCTTTTATTCTATCTACACATAAAAAGTTGTTAATATATATAAAATAGTAATCTAATATACGTTAATTCAAGAATTGCAGAAGAAATGCCACTAAATTCTATCCTATCATCTTGGGAATATCATTTCACAACCAACACTTACGCTTTTCAAAATTCTCATTTATATTAATGTAAATTTTGAATATGAACTTACATATAATGGAATTTTACCACTTAGGAAATAGTACAAAGTCCAATGTACCATTCTTTCCATGTGCAACAATTTCATCATCTTATAATTTTTTAATATTTATAGTAGAATAATGAATATATATTCTTGATAAAAATAGAAAGGAAACAATAAAATCGATACATATTACTCAAATATTTACCCTAAAAAACCTATTTAGGAAAATAAATAAACTTACAACCATAACTCTAACTCTCGTTGTATTAAATTCACCATCTACTATAAAGTATGCAACATTTTGTGGCATCCAAAACCATAATTTAAAACACAGCATATAATATTTTGTGGTATCTAAAACATTAATCCATTAACCTAGGCTTGATTACAACATTAAATCCTTAACTAGAATTATATTAGAATGGGAAAAAATGATTTTTATAGAAACACCATGAGTAACCCAAATTTGTATTTTAGTAGGGATCCACCTCCAAAATCCCCTACACGGTTGACATAAAAAACATTTATTTTTCATAACTATATCTAAAACATAACACATCCATATTAATGTCTAGAACTTTCCATATTCCATGTAATTTACCTTTCCCATGCTTCTAAACTCATCAGTGTTAGCAAATCAAGTAAATATACATTTAAAATCAAATAGTATATGACCATACTAGTTTTTTTTCCTTCATCTTTGAGTGGATTAATTTATAGGTTTACTTTATTTCTCTCTTTTTAATATCTCTAAACCCTCCTCCTTGTAATATCCTCATTTTCATCCCTACTATATATATTTGTAATGAATTATGATAATATTATCTATGTCATTATGCATGTTATAGGGTTTCCACACGTTGAATTAGATAAACCAAAAACAAGATGTCTTCATTTTATGTTCTTATTAAAGGAAAATGGTACAAAAATGTAACATCCTCAGGATATATTTCCATGTAAAATGGAAAAGATCAACAAGGTCATGGGACATATATTCCAAACTAAATGGGGGAAAAATTAAATTGGGGTCACTTGTGTTTTATTGTTGGTTATGGAAATTGGCATTGACATTGGCATTAGAAAAAGGAAAAGAGAAATAAACAACAATTAATTCGAGAAATAAAGGGAAATAGGAGAATTGGAAGATGAAGCGACAAGAATATGCATGCAAGGTAAATTAAAGACAAAATAAAGTAAAATGAAAGAAAAAAGGAAGGGAAAATTAAGAGACACCATACATAAATGATAAAAAGGAATATGAGAAACATGTGGTATCTTTTGATCAATTTTAAACTTTGACATCTTTAGTTTTGCTAAGGAAGAAATCGAACTCCAATAGAGAGAAAAATCAAGTGAGTAAGCAATAAGGAAAGTAAGGGAGTGCAAGAGGAAGTTTGGATGACAACAAGTAAAGGCATAAAATAGTTGTGGATTTGTAGGTAACCGTGTGCATGTGTGATTTAGCATGATGGGATTTGATGCATGGTCTACGCCTTAGTTTATTTTTTATGTTTGTTGTCACTGGTATGGGATTTTCCTAGTTTGAAAGTGATATACATCCTTTCCTTTTCCATTTCCTGGATAGCCATGATGTAGTGGTTTCATTTTTTGGTTAAGCTTTGGATTTTTGGTATATTTCATATCCTGGTTGAGGTGTTATCGAGAAAATCCCAAGAGTTGAGGGTGGAGATTATTTTCTCCTGAAACACTTGATAGGTGGGTGGAGATAACAAAATTCCTCTGGGTATGGTGAAGAAAGTCTAAGGCATCCAATATTGTTTGGTTTTCATGATTTATGGACCAATTTTGGTGATTAGTCGACCAGTTTAGGTGAAATCATTATGGTTGAGGGTTGAGGTGGGTGTTGGGCCCTAAAAATGTCTTTTATTTTCACCAAAATCCACTTCATTCCATCAATCCTTTATCATTTATAGGCCTAAAATATCAATAAGAATGATTAAAATCACTTTAAGAATACATGCAATGACTAACTTGTTATACTTTTGTGATTTTGTTATCTTAATGGTTTCTGAGCAACTTTAGCTACAGAATGCAGTCATTATGTAGCTAATCATATGTTCCGTAGCCATCTTAGTGTTTAAACAGGTTACAGGTGTCATCTGAGGGAAAGACGTATATGGTTAGACTCCAAAAATCTCCTGCATCATTCCTTGTCATCCACAAAGACTGAGTAAAAAACTGGAAGTGATTATGCACGTGGACAAAGCTAAAAACCAAGAAGCAGATTTCTATAAGGATAAGGACTCTTGATTTGCCTTCAGCAAATCACGAGTCCTCAACAGGAGTTTTAGTTTGATTTTGATTGTAGAAGAAACCTATGCCTATTTTTACTCAATATCAGTTATGTAATTTCTTATAAAAATAACTCGGTGAACCGGGAAAGACAGTTGATGTTTTTAGTTTTCAAATATTGTGACACTCTGTTTCTGAGCATTTTTAATTAAAGGAGTATAACTTTGATGCTGTTCTGAAGGCAAATTTAAGGAGTTAAAGATTCGTGTGCCAATCTGATAGTAGAGGGCCCCTACTATCTGAAGAGGCTTTAACATACTTTCTAGATAAGTAACCTTTAATTTTGTTTTTTTCTTACTTAGGTAGTTTTCTGAGTTCATTTTGCATCATGTTTTATTTCGTTTACTTACGTCGAAGATCCTCATAATATTACAGTCAATCTTGTTCTCTTAAACTGTTCCAATATATCTCTAATACATGAATGAGATATAGCTATAGTACTTTGAGTTAATTGCATTTCAGTTCTGTTTGTTAGATTTAGAAGATCCTCATTATTTTGTAAGCTATTCTTGTTATCAAACTCTTCTAACACATCACTATTATATGAACGAGAATTAGTTATATTATTTTGAGTTATTGACATTTTCTGCTCTACATTTAGTTACGAGATTCTCATGATATTATAAACAGTCTTTTTCTCAAGTTGTTCCAAGAAATATATAATTCCTCAATAAGACTTAATAGTAATATTGTGAGTTACAGGATGAGCTAGTTCTAGTGTCATAAGTTATTTTAGCATAGGGATCCTTACTATGTTACATATGATCTTTTTCTCAAGTTGTTCCAACAAATCTCTAACAATGAATAAGATTTCTCTGTGATGTTTTAAGTTATTGTTTTCTAAGAGATCCTCATCACATCAAAACTAATCCTTTTCTCAGTTTGTTCCAATATATCTCTAATGAAACGAATTGGACTAAGTTTAATGTTATGATTTACTTTCTTAACAGCTTTACAATCTGTGGATTAGCATTCTCTGTTCTTTTTATCATTTCTAGTTTAGAGTAGAGCATTCTCTGTTCTTTTTATCATTTCTAGTTTAGATTAGAGCATTCTATGTTCTTTTTACCATTTATAGTTTAGAGTAGATCATGCAACTAAATTATGTTTTAGTGCATTCAGTAACATTTCCTTTTCTTCATTAAACATAAAACCAAAAATACTAGAAAAACACTAAACACAATGAAGTAGGAAGAGGATACTTAGGCACATATGGTGCACTTCACTTCAACAGTTTACTAGCCTTGGTTGATAATTTATGTTATCAATTTAGGAACACTAAATTGACTAAACATTTTTGGCGCTGTTGCCGGGGAAGTGTAACTAGGTAGCCTTATTTCCTACCTCCCAAAAACAATGATATGCGTAGAGAAAGAGACTCAAGGGGTAGATTTATACGAAGCAGAAGCTTGATTCCTAGAACACCACTCGTTCCACCAAGACCAAGAGGTAGCAAACCTCTAACTCAAACCCACATTCCATACTATACTGGTCATAGACTTCTAGAAGTCCTAAGATCAGATAGTCCATCAGAGAGATCTCCCACTTCATCTACTGAACCTGGCATAGAAGAAGATCCAAGGACCCTTACTGGATACATAACCTTTTTCACTTCCACAGAAGAATCTACCATGGCAGAAGAAGGGGGAGGAGGAGTCTTTAATGGAGAACATACACTATTTGGAGGAGGTAGAGGTAGAGGTAAAGGAGAAGGAGGTAGAGGTGAAGAAGGAGGCGGGGGAAGAGGTAGAAGGGAAATTGGAAGTTCTTTTGGGCTCCCTATAATAGATGAAGAAACCAATGCAACTATGAAAAATATTTCACCCACTATCCTTCCAAACTTTTATGGACTCAAAAGTGAAGATCCTGAAACCTTCCTATTTGAATTTGAAGTCCTATGTAGAACTTATGATTACTTACAAGATGCCCAAAAACTTAAACTATTCCCTTCAACATTGAAAGGAGCAGCATTAAAATCGTTTATGAGTTTAATCAATATTTCTATTACGACATGGGAAGATATGAAACAAGCATTTCTAGAGAGGTATTTGGATTATTGTATGCCAATCAACCATAAGGAGGAAGTGTTCAAAATGGTACAAAAAGAGGATGAAAATCTAGAAGATTTGTTGGAAAGATTTAACTATAACATCAAGAGAGAAAAAATGGAAAACTTAGACCAAGATAATTTGAAAGCTCTCTTTTAAAGACAATTAGAGATGAATGGCTAGATATCCTTAATATGATGGGAAAAGGGGATATATCTCAGCTCACATTACCTGAAATAGCTGAATTATTTATCAACCTTTCAAGAGGGAAATCTAAAACTCTAAAAGGACCAAGAGACCCTGCTCTTTCAAGGGCAAGTAAGTCTGCTTCTGGAACAGTAAGTAGGGTAGAAATAGGACATATTCTTGACGAATTCAAATATGACATTTTAGGGAGTCTTAGTGAAAAAATAGACACCCTTAAGTTACAAAACAAGAAAAAAGCTGAATCTGATACCTTAGCAATATTTTGTCTCAAATGTAGAAAGAAGCATGCCTTGAGAGAGTGCCCTTTGGATGTAAAAATAGTAGAGACTTGTGCAATTTGTTCAGAAAAACATGAGACCAAGAGTTGTCCTTCACTTCCCGGTCTTAGAGTTGTATTTCAAGAAGAAACCCCTACAAATTCCACAGAATCTCTCAATTTTGTCTCTAGGAGACCTTGGCAGAGACCTCAAGTACAAGGATTCAATGATCAAATGTATAATCAACTCCCACCAAATTGGAACTCTTGGCAGCAATCTTGGCCCCAATTCCAAAATCAATCTCAAACTTGGGTACAAGGAGCACAAAATCCCTATGGAAGATACTCCCAGTATTATCAATATCCACCATCCTATCAACCATATCCAAATTTCCCTCCTCAACAAAACCCTCAACAAAATCCACAACATCAAAATTCACCATTCCATTACCATTTCCTCAGAAAGCAAATCATCTACCTGCCCAACCTATACCAAACACCAACAACAAAAATCCTCAGAACACATACATGATAGAAGTTCAACAGTTCCCAACCTATTTAATCACTCCTTTAGACTTTAATGATGTTCAACTTAGGTCAGGAAGAATACTTGAAAAGAAGAAACCTTTTGTAATCATACAAGAGCAAAACAACTCTAAGGAAGATTCTCTACGGGTAAATAAAAGTCTTGAAGAGAGCACATATTTTCAAGACCCAAATATTGAAAAATTGAAACAAAAAGAACTAATAATTTCAACTCCTATATTAGAGCAGCCATCAACATTCACCTCTACACCTCCCTTTCCAGAAAGATTACAAATTGATAAGGGTGTAGAGAAACAAATTATGGTGCCTAATTATGATTTCCTAGATGAGCTAAGGAATGTTTGTATTAAGATCCCATTATTACAGGCTATCAAGGAAATTCCAATCTTAGCAACGACAATAAAGGAGTTGAGCATGAAAAAAACAGGAAAAAGAATAAAAGAGACAAAGAAAATTCAACTGGAAGGAAAAATAGCAGACATCATGATGGGTAAGATTCCTATTCCAAAGTATCTAGACCCAGGAAATCTAGTTGTTAAAATACACATCAATGGAACTGAGATCCAAAACACACTTATTGATTTAGGAGCAGCAATTAATATCATGAGTAGACAAATCATGGATAAACTAAAACTTCCTAATCTTCTTTTTACACCCACATTATTACAATTAGCAGATAGATCTGTGATTAAACCTGATGGGGTAATAGAAGACATTCCAATGTCCTTAGATTCTTGGGAGTATCCTGTGGATTTTATGATCCTAACTCCTAAAAATAATCTAGGAGGACATCCTATTATATTAGGAAGACCTTGGTTAGCTACAACTGATGCCTTCATTAGCTGTAGATCCGGTGATATGTACATCTATGATGGTAGTTCAACCAAGAAATTTACCTTGTACCCTCCAGCAAGAACAATACAGAGTTAGATGATACTCAATGGATTGAGGATGAAGAAGACACACAACCTCTCTTCACTATTTCAGAAATTAGTGAAGATAGCCATATTATAAATACCTTAGAAATTTTTGAATCCTCTTCAGAATACAAACCTAAACATTTCAAGAAGAATCAAACATTGAGTTCTTATCATCAAGACAGATGTCTCTTTACTCCATGGATAAATTTGGCAGCTCTACAATTGAGATATTTCCAGGTAAAAAATTAAACATAAATAAGAACCTACAGAGATTTCAACAAGAAAAGCTAGTCAAAATATTATAGAGACATTCTTCCGCATATGCATGGGAGTATACTGATATGAAAGGGATAAACCCTAAGACTTGCATTCATCACATCTACATAGAGGAAAATTGTAGATCAATCAGACAATCTCAGAGGAGGATGAATCCAAACCTTAGGGAGATTGTTAAAGAAGAATTGTAGAAATTGTTAAATGTCAACTTTATTTATCCCATTTCAGATAGTCAGTGGGTTTCTCCTTTGGTAATTGTACCAAAGAAAAATGGTAAATGGAGGGTATGTATTGACTACGAGGAATTAAAAAATCCACTCTTAAAGATCATTTTCCCCTACCTTTCATAGATCAGGTGTTAGACACATTAGGTGGAAAAAAGTACTTTTCATTTTTAGATGGGTTCAGTGGTTATAATCAAATTCAAGTGGCACTTGAAGATTAAGACAAAACCACATTTACCTGTCCTTGGGGTACCTATGCCTACCGAGTATTGCCATTTGGCCTATGCAATGCACCTGCAACATTTCAAAGGGCATTATTAGGAATATTTTCAGATCTAATACATGACTGTGTAGAGGTATATATGGATGACTTCATAGTCTATGGAAACACATTTGAAGAAGCCTTAGAAAACTTGGAAAAAGTTTTAAAGAGATGTAAAGAAGAAAATCTTTCATTAGGTCATGAGAAGTGTTTCATGATGTTTACTGAAGGGATTGTTTTGGGGCATCACATTTCAGGAGATGTGATTAGAGTTGATGAGTCAAAAGTTGAAGTCATCTCTAGCTTATCTGTTCTAAGTTTTCAAAAAGATGTTAGGAGTTTTCTAGGATTTGCAGGGTATTACAGAAGATTTATAGAAAAATTCACCAAGATAACATCTCCACTTTTCAAACTACTTACCAAGGAATGTGAATTCAAGTGGAATCCTGACTGCCAATTAGCCTTTGAGACCCTGAAAACAAAAATCTCTGAAGCACCTATTTTGAGGGGACCTAACTAGAAATTACCTTTTCATATTTCAACATATGCCTCAGATACAACTTTAGGAGTTGTACTAGGACAAAAAGACCTGATTCCTTATGCCATCTACTATACAAGTAAAAATTTGACCCCTTCGGAGTTAAATTATACTGTAACTAAAAAAGAGTTCTTAGCTGTTGTTCATGCCATAAATAAATTCAGACACTATATAACAGGCTATGAAACTTTTGTTCACACAGATCACTCTGCAATTAAATATTTAATGAACAAATCAATTACTAATGGCAGAGTCATAAGATGGTTATTGATTTTATAGGAATTTAACATCACCATTCTAGATAGGTCTGGAAAACAAAATACAGTAGCTGATTTCCTATCTAGACTCCAAAACATTAAAGACAATACTCTAGTTGAAGATCAATTCCCCGATGAATATCTTTTTGCAATTTCTACTCAAACTCCTTGGTTTGCTGACATTGCCAATTGTCTAGTTTCAGGGAAATTTCCTTCAATTATGAATGCAAGAGATAAAAGAAAGATTATTTATGACAGTGCAAAATATTCATGGGTTGCTAATAAGTTATACAATACAGTTCCAGACTTTATTATTAGGAGATGTGTTCGAGAAGACGAGATACTTGAGATTCTAAAGGCATGTCATGATGAACCTTGTGGTGGACACTTTGCTGATAAAAGGACAACTTATAAGATCCTTCATTTAGGATATTATTGGCCATCCCTCTTTAAAGATGCTAAAGAGTATGTCAAAAGGTGTGACAGCTGCCAAAGGGTAGGGAAACCTTCTCCTTCAAGTGAGATGCCATTACAGCCTCAGGTACATATTGAACCTTTTGAGAAATGGGCTTTAGATTTTGTAGGACCCATTAATCCTCCATCAAAACAAAAGAAATATATATTAGTTTTCACTGATTATGTTACCAAATGGGTAGAGGCCAAGCCATTACTTTATGCTACTAAAGCATCTGTAGTTAATTTTCTTTTTGAGGATATTTTTACTCGTTTTGGTGTCCCAAGAGAAATTGTTAAAAATCAAGGAGCTCAATTCACATCGAAGTTGGTGGAAAAAATGGTAGAGAAGTACAAAATCAGACACAGAAAATCCACTCCCTATCATCCACAAGCAAATGGCCAAGTGGAATCTACCAATAAGGTCATTGAAGAGATCCTAACAAAAACTGTTCATTTACATAGAAGATATTGGGAAGACAGGCTTCCTGAAGCCTTGTGGGCCTACAGGACTACATGGAGAAACACAACAGGTCATACCCCTTATGAACTTGTTTATGGAAAACAAGTCTTGTTTCCCATATAATTTCAGATTCAAACTTTCAAAATGGCAGTCCAGTTAGGACTTGATCTAACAGAGGCACAAAAGCACAGATTGGAGCAGATTAATGAATTGGATGAGATCAGACAGGATGCAGTCCAGAGAACAAAAGGACTAGATGGCATGATAAGTACATTAAGGAAAATAAATTTAAAGAAGGTGACTGGGCCCTCTTGTTTGATTCAAAGTTCAAAGATTTTCGAGGTAAATTCCAAACTCATTGGCTTGGGCCATATGAAATTGTGAAAATATTTGACAATGGAGCAATAAAAATCAGGACAATAGATGAAGATAAGGTATTTTTTCTTGTAAATGGTCACAAATTGAAATTGTATCATAAGCCACTTTGAAGAGAAGAATTTTTCAAGAAATTCCAAGAAAGCAGTGATGTGAAGTTAATGAAGAAGAATCCTTCTTCTTCTTCATTAACTTAATTGTATTTTCTTTAATCAGATTAAAAAGAAAACGTTTAACAAAGAGGCAGAACATGAAAATTAATCATTGATTGGCATGTTTATACAGAAAAGATAAGGTGAAAATCAGAATTCTTCTAACACTTTAGATTTTCAAAATCGTTCTTTTTCTGCAATCAAGTATCATAAAATCATAAATTGCAGACTCACTTTTCATATTTCATTCCTCTCCAAATTCCATCATATTTCACTTCATTCATACTTCATGCCACTCCATTTCATGATCCATCTCATTTCATTCCATACTTCATCCCATCCATATTTCATTCCATGTCTCAAAGTTTTTACAGGTACATTCTGTAGCCATCTATTCAGCAGCCATCTATTCTGCAACCAACTATTCAACAACCACTTGTTCTATAGCCAATTGATCCTGCAAACCTACTTTAGCAAACAAAAGATGAATCAAAAGGATTAAGGAGTCTAAAAGATCAATAATTTTTAGATGAAAGATAAAGCATATCAAAGCAGCAAAGATCAAAAAGGGCTAAGGTAAAACTGTGTGAAATTATTTTTGATAGCAAATTATGAAAGATATAATATGGTTAAGTCATATGTATATTTCATAAAGTTATTTTATTATTCAAATTGATCAAAGCCTATCATATATTCCTTGAAAAAATCCCTTCCATCCCGCTCCATATCAAATCATCATTAATTAGAAGTTAATGGTCAGAACCTAGAAGTGACCTATTAGGTCATGTCATCAGACTGAAACATTCATTGATGATTTAAAAAATCTTCATGGAATTTCTTCACGGTCTTTTACTCCATAACAAACTCTTAAACACGATCATTCTTATGATTTACCCTTACCATATTTCACTCATTTCGTATCCACTCAATGCCATTATATTCCGTAGCCAATTCCTGTCTGCAGAAACAGAGAAGCCATTTTTAGGGTGAGACAACCCTCTACATCCATTTTTGCCTCAAACACGAGAGCAGAAAAAGAGTAGTGAATTGAAGCTGAGGAAAGGAAGCAATGGGACTTATTGTAAGGTCAGAGCCAATCGGAACTAAATATCTAGAAGGTTACCCTCAGATTAAAGAGTTATTATCGCAGGTTGGATGGCTAAAGTTTATGGAGAAGTTCAATGGATTTCACAAGGAGGTCACCAAGTCATTTTCCCGGTCATTCAATGGGTCGGAGGTCGAAATTGGCAATATCAAGTTCATCATCACAGAGTGATTCATAGCAGAAGCAACAGAGTTGCCGAGGCAAGGGGAGCATTGGTTTAAAAACAAATAATTTCACAATGAAGCCTGGAGACAGATGTTAAAAACACCAGGTATGGACATTTCAGTATTTAAGAAAGGCATTCCTAGTTCAGCCTCGTTAGTATGAATCTTTCGTCGTAAAAGACCACTTTAGCTACGCATAACAAATAGCCCTAACATCGATTATGGCTGCCAAATATATTTAAATATGTAATTAGGTGATCCAAATAATGCTGCACAAATCCAGATCTAAGCATAAAAGATATTAAGCAGATAAAGTAAAATGTGGCTCCATGCATCCAATAGACAAGACAAGAACAATGTATTTGAAAGAATTTTTATATTATATTAAAGGGGTAAATTCGAGTGGAAAAATAAAGCAGAGTTTTCTACTTCCTCCTCAATGGGATGGGTTCTTGAAAGTCCTCTAAGATTTCGTATCTAAAATTTCTCTCTCTTGTTGTTGTAGAAAACCCAAACAAATGTAGAACTCAATGGGAGCTCATAAGGCAAAAATGGAGAATGTGACCTAGTATAGATCCAAAGTGATCTAATGCAATGGAGGTGACTAATGAATGGGGAAAACCCTTCTATTTATAACAAAATATTAGGGTTATCTAGAACTTGGTGCATGAATAAAATATTATTAATCAAATTCTAAAACCACCCTTTAGGAATATTTTATTATATTTGTTGGAGGGAAAAGGATTTTTGACTTGGGTCAATTCCTTTATTTATAAACAATAAATAAATAAATGATTTATTTATTATTTTAGGGAAATGGTGGGAATATAATTGAATAAATAATGATTTATTTAATTATTTAAAAATGATTTAGTCAAATTTAACTAGGAATATTATTTAAATAATGATTTAAATAATTTATTCCTAGGAAATAATCAAATAAATAATGATTTATTTAATTAATTTCCTTGTTTTGGGCTAAATATGACCAGGAAATATAAACAAATATAGATTTGTTTATTATTTCTTTTTGGGGTTTCCTGTTTAGGCCATAAACAACTTAATAAAGGTGTTTTACTAAGTTATTTCACATAGTGAAAGCAATTTTATTTAGGGTAAAATTGGTCTTACATGGTGTACTTGGGTTCATCTAATGATAATAGGTTAGATGACCAAAAAATGGTGTAACAAGCCTTGAAAAATAAATGGAGAAATATGTTGCTGATTCTACAAAAGTTTATAACCTGTGAGGGGAGATTTGACACTTTATATGTTTATCACATTAGACTCATAATGAATTTTTTAGATGAAGAGATAAATCTACCCTTTTTCCTGCTCAATAGTTTAAAAAGGATGGCTTCTAATGTCTAGAAAAGGGTTCAGTTCTTAGAAACTACCTTATATCATCATGGCTTAATTAAAATTTTAATTGAGTATCATTTGAAAAAGGTAGGAGATAGTTGGGATGAATTCCTCTTGAGAAATCATTTTGAAGAACCTAAAGAAACTCTGTCTAAAGAAAAACCTGTAAGGAGAAGCAAGAGGGGAAAAGCTGCTGAAAACAAAACTGACATATCAACACAAGAAGACAGTGAGGAAATAATCTCTAAAAAATTGGCCAAAATCAAGAAACAACTCAGAAAGGAAAAGGTAACAAGAAAGGATGCTAAAGAGAAAAATGAGGGACCATCTAAAATGAGAAGAAGTCATAGGCTTAAAGGCATAATGAAAAAGATAGGAGTCAAGCAGGCAAGAATCATAGATATTGAAGATGAAGAGACACCAATTGACAAATCTCTTGAATATCAGTATGAAGAAGATCCTGATAGAGGAACTCCAGATGTAGATCAAGCCCAACAACAAATCTATGATTATGTTGAATCATTAGAAAGAAGAGCCTAAAAAAACAGAGAAATAACTCCCAGTCCACAAGAGCCTCCAATTGAAGTGTTGAAAAGAGACAAATATGAATTGGAGGTACTGAATAGGCATATAAAAAATGAAAATGAAATTTTAAGGGAACAAGTCAAACTGAAAAGTGACATGAACACAACTCTATCTCTGCAAATGAAAAAATTGTATAAGGCTAGTAGGAAGCTGAAGAAGAAAAACAAGAAATTAAACGGAGCACTTATAGATCTAAGGTTCAAATTGTTTATGAGAAAGCCTAGAATGCCATTGAACACCAAGCAAAGCAGAAAAAGGAAGCTAGATGTCCTTGCTGAAGTTTTAGAATACATGGATTGATTGCATGAGGACATGCAAAAGTTTTGCAGTGGGGGTATGTTGAGCCCTAAAAATGTCTTTTCTTTTCACCAAACTCCACTTCATTCCATCAATCCTTTATCATTTATAGGCCTAAAAGATCAATAAGAATGATTAAAATCGCTTTAAGAATACATGCAATGACTAACTTGTTATACTTTTGTGATTTTGTTATCTTAATGGTTTCTGAGCAACTTTAGCTACAGAATGCAGTCATTCTGTAGCTAATCATATGTTCCGTAGTCATCTTAGTGTTTAAACAGGTTACAGGTGTCATCTGAGGGAAAGACGTATATGGTTAGACTCTAAAAATCTCCTGCATCATTCCTTGTCATCCACGAAGACTGAGTAAAAAACTGGAAGTGATTATGCATGTGGACAAAGCTAAAAACCAAGAAGCAGATTTCTATAGGGATAAGGACTCTTGATTTTCCTTCAGCAAATCACGAGTCCTCAACAGGAGTTTTAGTTTGATTTTGATTGTAGAAGACACCTATGCCTATTTTTACTCAATATCAGTTATGTAATTGCTTATAAAAATAACTCGGTGAACCGAGAAAGACAGTTGATGTTTTTAGTTTTCAAATACTGTGACACTCCGTTTCTGAGCGTTTTTAATTAAAGGAGTATAGCGTTGATGCTGTTCTGAAGGCAAATTTAAGGAGTTAAAGATTCGTGTGCCAATCTGATAGTAGAGGGCCCTTGCTATCTGAAGAGGCTTTTACATACTTTCTAGATAAGTAACCTTTAATTCTGTTTTGTTCTTACTTAGGCAGTTTTTTGAATTCATTTTGCATCATGTTTTATGTCGTTTACTTACGTCGAAGATCCTCATAATATTATAGTCAATATTGTTCTCATAAACTGTTCCAATATATCTCTAATACATGAATGAGATCTAGCTGTAGTACTTTGAGTTAATTTCATTTCAGTTCTGTTAGTTAGATTTAGAAGATCCTCATTATTTTATAAGCTATTCTTGTTCTCAAACTCTTCTAACACATAACTATTATATGAACGAGAATTAGTTATATTATTTTGAGTTATTGACATTTTCTGCTCTACAATTAGGTACGAAATTCTCATGATATTATAAACAGTCTTTTTCTCAAGTTGTTCAAAGAAATCTCTAATTCTTGAATAAGACTTAATAGTAATATTGTGAGTTACAGGATGAGCTAGTTCTAGTGTCATAAGTTATTTTAGCATAGGGATCCTTACTATGTTACAGATGATCTTTTTCTCAAGTTTTTCCAATAAATCTCTAACAATGAATAAGATTTATCTGTGATGTTTTAAGTTATTGTTTTCTAAGAGATCCTCATCACATCAGAACTAATCCTTTTCTCAGTTTGTTCCAATATATCTCTAATGAAATGAATTGGACTAAGTTTAATGTTATGAGCTACTTTCTTAATAGCTTTACAATCTGTGGATTAGCATTCTCTATTCTTTTTATCATTTCTAGTTTATAGTAGAGAATTCTCTATTCTTTTTATCATTTCTAGTTTAGAGTAGAGCATTCTCTGTTCTTTTTACCATTTCTAGTTTAGAGTAGATCATGCAACTAAATTTTGTTTTAGTGCATTCAGTAACATTTCCTTTTCTTCATTAAACATAAAACCAAAAACACTAGAAAAACACTAAACACAATGAAGTAGGAAGAGGATACTTAGGCACATATGGTGCACTTCACTTCAACAGTTTACTAGCCCTGGTTGATAATTTATGTTATCAATTTAGGAACACTAAATTGACTAAACAGTGGGTTAGCCCTGGAAGCTTTAGTTGGTTCAATTTTGGTTTATCCCATGTGATCCGAAATTCATGCTTGGATTATGGCACATGGTGATTGGTTCAAAGATAGATTTATTTCAGCCCAATCTATGGTTAGGTGGTACGTGGAAGCTCCTAACTTGGTTGAAATTTTCATATGTTATTATGTGTTGATTCTTATTGAGATTAATGAGCACAAGTTATGATTTTATATATGAATTTATGAGTGGTTTGTCATGGTTCTATGCTGATTAAATGTTTGTTACATGCATGGTATATTTATAGTTATATTATGTTCTCTTGTTATGGTTCTATTCCATGGTTTGAAAGGCTCTTGGTTATATATTTAAATGCATGAGCTAATATGTGTTATTGTAGCTAGCAAGATAGGTAGGTAATCCTTCTTCATGATTCTATGATGAACCTGATGATACATTGAACAAATATGCATTCACAACTTGTAGGTGTTATGTTTACCAAGCGTTTGCAGAAATGATCATCATGTATTTTATAATTTTGGAGCACGAGTAGAGCCTGGAATTAAGTATACAAACACAAAAACTTTGTTCATAGAGTTATGAAAGCTTCCGGGAATATTTGGGTAGTTGGATTAAAGGCTAGCCCAAAAATTCAAAACATGGATTTAGGTCACACCCTCTTAACTAGATAATTTCGGTTGTAGTTGGAGGGAGGGAAGCTTATGAGTGTAGATGGAGCCTTCTGGTCACATGAAATGGCTTGCATGAGTGCAGTTTGGAGGCATAGTGGCTGAAAATGGTGGTTCCAACTCAGGGAATGGTCACTAATGAAATTGGTTTGATGTTTGGGTGATCATGTATCCCTAGAAGGTTGCAATAAGTGTCAGGATAGTAGACCCCACTTGAATAACTGGAACTTGGATGTTAGGTAATTTTTAGTAACAAACTCATGTTTATCTTAGTGAGCTCATAAAATTGGGTAAATGTGGGGTGGGGTGTTACAGAGTGGTATTAAAGCAGGTTTAGCACATTGGACCTCTTGGTAAAGGTATTTTTTCATGTTGGTTTATATTTTTGGAAAACACACATGATGGTTGTTATTATATGCATTTCATTCACATGCATGTTGGTCATTCTATTGTTATTTTAGTTACATGCATAATAAATGCAGCTAGTTAATTAGTGTGGTCATATGCACATGCATCAGTTATTCATGCATGACAGTCAATTATTGTAATGCGCATTGTGGTCATATGCATGATGATTATTGTCATTATGTTTTCTTGCATGATAGTTAAGTTCTTGATATTATTATATATTATGCTAATCTGTACACACTTGGTTAATTTAACATGGTATGTTTGCATGACAATAGAAGACTAGGGATGAAGAGAATAATAGTTGAGTATAGTTCATTTAACTCCCTGTACAGGCCAAAAGATACATTGGTGGGATGGGATATATCAATTGAGAAGTAGGGGAAGGGATACTCTCCTTATCTAGCAGATACATTAAGAATATTGAAGGTAGAGATCATAATTTGTAATGAAAATAATGAGAGGTTGATTGAGGAACAATACATGCTTGTGAAAGCTTAGGAGAAGCAAACTGAGGTTAATGTCATCATCCTCCGGAGTCTTTTAAATTTGCACAAGTAGGGACAAATGGGAATCAATCATGGGGATAAAAAGGAAGAAAGAACTAACGGTGTGGATCGAAGCAAGTCTTAGAAAAGGCACATGTTGGATAGGGATGATATGGTGAAGAGTGTGGCAGACTCTTGGATACCCTTGAGGGGAGGGCTAGTACTTAGGGATATTATTCTAGTTCTTCTTCTGGGAGACATCATCACCATCACTTCCAGCATCCTTATAATAGGAGTGATAGGGGGTACTTTCCAGAAGAGTTCAAGAAATATAAGCCTCCTGCTTTTGATGGTGATTTGACTAAGTCAAAGGATGCATAAGCATGGTTTTTTGGGATGAGGATATTCTTTAGACTTCATTATTGATCTAAGAACATTAAAGCCAAGATAGCTACCTCCAGTCTTAAGGGAAAGGTTGATATCTAGTGGGAAGATGTTAAGCATTTCATAGTGGTATCAAAGAAGAGGATCTGACTTGGGATGAGTTTTAAAGACTCTTCAGGAAAAATTACCTATATGAAAGATACTATGATGGAAAATCCAAGGAATTCTATGAGCTGAGGATGGGTTTCATGTTAGATGAAGAGTATACAACCATATTTCTAGAGCTATTGAGATATGTTCCATATCTCAAGGATGAGAAAGAAAAGATAGAAAGGTTCATGAGGGGATTTCCATTGCCATTCAAAGACTGGATTGAGTTTGATGAGCCTTAGTCTTTGAAAGAAACCATCAGAAAGTTCAAGCATTATTATTTTAATGTCCCCTAATAATAATAAAAATAACAAATAAAAAATAAATAAATAATATAATATTATTAAATAAATAGTAAATAAATAATAAATAATAAAGAGAATAATAATAATAAATAAATAAAATAGTAAATAATAAATTATAGTTCTAAATAAAATAGTAAATAATACACTTGAGTTCTAAATAAATATATATAAAAGTAAACTATAAAATAATAAAAATAAGTGAAGTTGACAAAAAGTGAAAAAATTAAAATAAGAAATAGTTAATCTAAGAAAACTATGAAGATAGTAAAAATAAGTAAAGTTAACAAAAAATAAAATGGAATAAATTAAGAAAGAGTTAAATTAAGGGAAACATTAAATTAAATAAAACTTAAAATAAAGAAATAAAAGCTACATGTTCACACATGAAATGTGTGCATGTGGACTCATTTCCATTGTTTAATCTATTTAATGGATGATGATGAGGATTTGATTCATTCATTCATTCGTTTATCATTCCTTCATCCATTCTCTTGGGAGAAAGGTATTGTGAGACAAAGGATTCCTTCGCAGTAGTACATTGATTGAGGGCTCAGAGGTGGCCAACTGTAGAAATATTACGTGCAGCTAAGCCTACAGTTGAGTGGAGAGTTGTCACCAAAATCTTTCTTGTGGTTAGCAGAATTCAAAGAGCTATTAACTCCGAAATCACAAGTAAAAAATATCTTCGCTACAGGTAAGTTGTTTTTGCTCATGTTTTTCAAAATTATATACTAATTAATTAAATATTTGCATGTTGATTCTTAATTATACAAATTGATGTAATTATTTGTAGATTTTAAATTAATATTGTTACATATGGTATCAGAGTTGGTTTTAACTCTGTATGACCTTTAAATATATGTTTGAGAAAAAAATACGTAATTAGATTTATCAATAATTTTTTCTTCTAATGATTAAAAAAAATTAAAAGAAATATAATACACTCTTTTCTTTTACAATATATACATTCAAAATAATAATATATATTTTCTTAAATTAAATTATTTTAAATTAAATACTATTATATAAATTATTAATAAATATCAAACTAAGATGCAAGTGCAATCCTAACACCATCATATATTATTGATGTTAAAATATATGATTAAATTGTTTTAAATTAATTTTAGAAAATGGTCACATATTTCGTTCATCATAGGGAATGGTAATTCTCATCATTTTTAATTTTATATTTTTTATGTAGGGATTTTATTTTTACTTTTATATTCCTTATGTAGCGATGTATTATTGGCTTCAATTTTTTATTTTTTTGATAAAAAGAGAGGCCCACGTGCAGGTTATTAGCGTAGAGGACATTCATTGAGTATTGAAGGTCGGGTTTTGAATGTTGTGCCCAAAAATAAATGCAAGTTAAAATAAGGGCTATGAGACTCAAGAAACTAAGCTAAATAATATAGTTTATAATGTGATTTTTTTGGAGAGTTTGATCAACTCACTTTTCTGACTATCCCTCTGTCTCCATCTCTACGTGGGAAAGTACATCCGTTTGTCTCTGTCCATTTACCTTCGTCTCCGTTTACCTTTATGTATACAAACCCAAAATGTGGCTTCGTGCAAAGCTAAATACCTTTAAAAAAGTAATGTAAAAACATTTTATTGATTTAGTTTTATAATATATCTCAAGTTTAAGTAAAGTATTTTGGTGCAAACACTATTGTACTGAGTAATATTTGGTCAAATTAGAATTTGGTCAAATAGCACCAATCTATCTATACTGGAACTTATTGACTACCTTACCAAAAAATCGTGAGTAGTGAAGATGGTAGAAAATAGGCAATGCATCAGTAGTGAAGATGATAGAAAATAGGCAATGCATCGTTGTATGGTATGGTTGTGAAGTTTAATAAAGTTTTTGAGATAGGCGATTTTTTAAAATACATATTTAATTCAGAATCTCCACAGTATGCATTTTTGAGTCTACATTTTGGGTCTAGATCAAGACCCATCATCAGGAAAAATACTGTAAAAAAGATAGGAGGTTAGATGCAATAAATATAAACAAAAAAAGTGCGTGAGGAGTGAACGTGAACCGATCAACAATATCAAGTAAATGAAATATAATGTTAATTATTATTTTATTGTTATTCTAAAATCCTAATAATTCTGAATTAAAATTAACTATAAGAATTACTTTTAAATGCTAATAATTTTAGTTTAAATCAATTAAAATGAACCTTAACATTAATGAACCTTAACAAATTATGTTTTTAGATTAATGTTAAGGTTCATTTTAATTGATTTAAATTAAAATTATTAGCATTTAAAAGTAAATCCTATAGTTAATTTTAATTTAGAATTATTAGGATTTTAGAATAATAATAAAATAATAATTAACATTATATTTCATTTACTTGATATTGTTGGTCGGTTCACGCTCACTCCTCATGCAATTTTTTTGTTTATAATTATTGCATCTAACTTCCTCTCTTTTTGACAGGATTTGGGCTAATGATGGGTCTTGATCTAGACCCAAAACGTAGATGAAAAATTGCATACTATGAAGATTCCGAATTTAACAGCTCAAAACTCACACCACAAAAACTTTAAAACTGTACATATTTAATTTTAAAAAATTATATATTTTATTAAAAAAATATAATATAATTAAGTTAATATATTTATTTTATTGTATTTTAATTAAAAAAATGTTACGAGTTAAAGATCATAGAGCTTGAGATCTTAGAACTTGTTGACTAACTTAAAAAATCTTAAATATTTTGAGCTCTTAAAAATGTTACTTAGTACAGTAGTGTTTGCATCAAAATACTTTACTTAAATTTGAGATAAATTATAAAGTTAAACCAACAAAATGATTTTACATTATCTTCTTTCAAAGGTATTTGGCCTTGTACGGAGCTGCAGTTTTGCAAGTTTCAATAAGCAATTAAAAGTTGTGTTAATAAGCATTTTTGAATGCCTTGTTATTAGTGAATAATCTACTACTAAAAAGAAAAAATCATTGTCCCACACTATTGATTGAGAAAAAATATTGACTTCTTAATTGGATTCAAAATATTAGTGTAATAATAAAATATGTAATATTGTAAAATTTATATTTTGTTTTTTAGTTGTTTTGGGAAAAATTAAATACATAAATTATAATATATTAAAGTATGCATTATAATGAAGTTATTTAGATTATTCTAATTCAAAATTTTGTTTTATATAGTATTATTTTTTTTTGTTTTAAAATAATATTTTTGGACATTCACTTAATTATTGTAATTGAGTTTTTATAGAAAAAGTAATAATAATAATGGAAAAATATATTGGACAAGAGAAGTTCACGAGTTTGAGAGAAAGAATTTGGTTAAGTACATTTATCTAGGTCTCAATGAGCATAATATGGAAGAGGAGATGGCATGCATGATTGTATTGTGATGAAACTCTGTATAGGTCATATATAGAGGGTTTCTTAAATGAGAATTTGGGGATTGTTGAGGATAATGATGCATATGTAGTTATTATTCATTTAGTTTGATATGACAATGATGTTGTGTGCTCATGATGGATATGATATGCATGAGGATTATAATATTACAATATGTTGTATATTGACACATGGTTCATTCATATGTGATTTCATGATATATATTTGATGCAAAAATGTTGATGTTATACCTTATGAGGATATTATGATGGAAAGCATGGGGTAATTGCATGAAAATTTTATGACATGCATGAGCATGAAGTTCTTTATTATTCAAAATGTGGTGAGTAACAATGATGTTATGTTATCATGATGACATGCAACATTTGACATGTGGATTATTTTCTATGATAATATCTAGTTATAACTAATGCATTGGTTGCAAATTGAGATGAGGTGATTGACAAGAACTCCACAAATGAGCCTAGAGGGCCAGTTTATTTGATGATCTCGTGGGAGCCCATACCTATGACTGAGAATATGTAACACCATATGAGCTGGGGGACAAAATCAAGAAACACTACATATGCCATTGTTTCCTTTGTCTGGTATATCTCTTGATGGATAACTCTTGAGGGGCTATGGGACCATCTTGAGGAGGCCAAGTGCCTGATATTCTAGGCTAAGTGCCTGGTATTGGATTGGGATGCTGAAGTCTAGAAGGGGCGTAAGGACTTCAATGCCTGGGGCTATGTGCCTTAGTGAGTGTGGAGGAAGTGGGCGAGCCTTTCGAGATGCATGTAGTGCTACTGCTTGGAATACTGAGCTGAGTGCTTGCTTTGGCGTAGATGAGGTCTGAGCCAAACGCAAGCCTTGGGGCCAACCGTTGGCTATGGTATAGATCGATGAGGCTTTTTCCTGGTCCCGAAAGTGGGAAAATGACATAGATTCCTTGAGATTTTCTGAGCGTTGTGGAAAATTTCGATGCCTGTTGGTTATTATAGTTCAGAGGGCGTTGGGAAAATGTGAAGTAATAAATAACTAAACAAATAAAATGTTAAAATATTCAACCTAACTTTAGGACGAAGTTCCTTGAAGAAGGGGATTATGTAATGTTCCCTAATAATAATAATAATAAATAATATAATATAATATTATTAAATAAATAGTAAATAAATAATAAGCCAATAATAGTAAATACATAATAAATAATAAAGAAAATAATAATAATAATAAATAAATAAAATAGTAAATAATAAACTCGAGTTTGAAATAATTATATGGAAAAGTAAACTATAAAATAATAAAAATAAGTCAAATTAATAAAAAGTAAAGAGAATAATAATAATAAAAAATAAAATAAAATAGTAAATAATAAATTGGAGTTATATATATATATATATATATATATATATATATATATATATAAGTAAATTATAAAATAATAAAAATAAGTGAAGTTAACAAAAAAAAGTAAAAAAGAATAAAATAAGAAAGACTTAAACTAAGAAAAAATAGTAAAAATAAGTAAAGTTAACATAAAGTAAAAATGAATAAAATAAGAAAGACTTAAACTAAGTGAAACATTAAATAAAGTAAAACTTGAAATAAAGAAATAAAGGTTCATGTTGACACATGGAATGTGTGCATGCAGACCCCTTTCTATTGTTTAATCTATTTAATGAACGATGAAGAGGATGATATTCATTCATTCATTCATTTATCATTCCTTCACCTAGTCTCTTGGGAGAAAGGTATTGTGAGACAAATGATTCCTTGACATTAGTACGTTGATTGAGGGTTCGAGGATGGCTAACTGTAGAAATATTACGTGCAGTTGAGCTTACATTTAGGTGGAGACTCTTCCCAAAAATATTTCTTGTGGTTAGCAGAATTCAAAGAGAATTCAATTCTGAAATCACAAGTAAATAATATCATCGTTATAGGTAAGTTGTATTTTCTCATGTTTTTCTAAATTCTATGCAAATTAATTGAATAATTGTCCATTGATTCTTTTTTTTTTTTTTGTAAATCAGCTGATATATTAGATCAAAAAAATGTTACATATGGTTACAAAAAGGGACCTGCCATTTTCAGAGGGAAAGAGAAAATGCAGGCCTACCAAGAAAAATACCACTTATATAAGCCCTGTAGTCGATCCCTGTTTAGACAAGCAACATATTGCGTATCAGCTAACCCAATCTTAACCAGAGTCAAACAGAATTTAAGACAGAAAACATCTAATCACACAGGGTTGCTAGATAGTGAGAGAGAAACTACTATCAAAGAGGGCCATTTAAAGGCCCACCAAAGCTTACAGACATCTGACATAGCAAATGAGAAAAACATAGGATAATCTGGAACCGACAACAAGGGACCACCCACCATGAATCCTACTGGTCGATTTTGGCAATGCCTGGGGTACCAGAAGCACTCGGACTAGCTTCATCATCTCCCTTGGGAACAGTATGTGGCCAATGGCATCTGATGATGGTTGTTTTGGAATCGTCTTCAGGGATTTCAATAGAGACATTTAGCATGTGGCACATGTATAGCTCGAAGAGCCGAATGAACCCTCCCAGGCACTTAATATGCATTTTAAGCTCTTTCATGAGGGAGTTGATGGAAATCTCTAGCTTGTCCAGCCACGCTGAATTCTTTGCAGAGGCGAGGGAGTTCACCTGGTAGGCCTCCTTGATAGCAGCACCTTGCCTGCTCATGGCTTTGGCAAGCATCGCTTTCATCTGCCAAGACACATACGGAGTCCTCAGGAACTGGGTGGCCCTGGTAGTTTGGGTGCTCGGTTCCATGATCCAATCGACCTCCTCGCTGATGTCTTTACTGTCCATCTTTTCACTGGCTTTGTCCACCTCCACTTGGAGCTCTTTGATAATCTATTGACCTTTTTCGAAGACAGAAGCCTCATAATCCTCTCGGGCTCTCTTTAACTCTCTAGCATCTTTGGAGCTGTGGAGATTGCGCTCAGCCATGGCAAGATTTCAGATGCAAACTATTGAATTGCGAATTCCTATACGCGAAACTGTAAACACAGGGCTAACCTTTGAGGAATAATGTAAGCAGGTGAAATATTTCCCGAACGACTCTGTATTAATAGTGAAATCCGCAGTGCGAGGGGCCGCGATTTGAACTAAAACTTCTATCTTTTCCCTGCTTCTAACAACCTGGATTCCCAACAGGTGACTGCCAACCTTCCTATTATTACTATTGATAGCATTTGGTTTGCCACGCTTATTACTTAAGAGAAGAGGCCACGGGTACTCTAGATCATAAAGGGTATGTTGTCCTCTATCCTTGTTGTAGAACTTCCACCTTTTCCAATGCGAGCCAAAGGACAACCACCAATAATGCCACCACCAGGAATTAAGGATTATGGAATAAACATTTATAACAAACCACATTATTCATTGATGATCGATACCCTGTAAGCTGTCCTCCTCCCCTGACACGCATGTGAGGTCTTGCCTTAAGATTTGAAGGCATTAATCCTAAAGATTGGCACATGTGACGCTCTGCCAACATGTGTCAATGTCATCAATCAGGTGGTCGAATGCGTAGTTGGCTAGACTATCCTCCATTGCATTTTCACTCCGCTTAATTTCCTGAAGAACGACTCCATTGAGAGCGGAGAGATGTTTGGAAATGAGCGTGGTGACCATGGCGAGGTGCTAATGCTTAGTAGCTTTCTCAAAACGCGTACCATTTTTCATTTTTCTCACTGCATTAATGGCTAGGAGCGAGTCCCCTTCCACGATAGTTGCCCCACTACCCAGGCGGATTAGGATTTGCAGGCCCCGCTCCAGAGCTGCAAATTATGCCTTGTTTTTAGTGGCTTCCCCAAGAGAATTGTTGTAGATATGAAGAATTTCCCCTTTATCATTATGTATGACACCTCCAAAGCTGGCCAGGCTAGGGTTACCCCGAGAGGCTCCATCAAAGTTTAGTTTTTGGAACCCCAGAATAGGAAGCTGCCAGGGCAGCAGAGATGGAGCGGGCAGAGGTCTTTGCGCAGGAGAATTGGGGCCAGTTGCATCACTCATGCCAAACAGCTACAAATTTTGCATGTCATTAGCGGAAATCTTGTTTGCCTGTTCTGCTTTACTATTAGTAAGAGTTGTTTCTTGCATGTTTTGCATAATGTTTGTTTTAATGTTATCTAACTGCTTGAATTCCTTCTGAATTTTTTTTCTGTTTCTTTCTTTCCATGTGGACCAGACTATAAACCGGGGCTTAGTCTCCATAGGATATTTATAGTGTCACAGTTAGAATATTTGGTTTTCCAGTTGGCTATGCTGTCTTGAATAGACTCTTTGTTCTTGTCTGTTTGTCTGAAAATCTCCTTCATCCATACCCATAAATTATTGGTCCATCTGCAATTGTTGAGGAGATGGGTCATAGACTCCTCTTATTTTTCACAGAGGGGAGAACGGGATGGACCAATGAAGCCTTTTTTGCACAGGTTCTCCCAAGTTAGGATCTTACGATGCATTAAGAGCCATAATAAAGTCTTTATCTTCGGCCAGATTATGGTATCCCAAACATTATTGTGCCAAGGCACTTTCTCTTCCAGATCCCTGTGTTCTAAGTAAAGTCTGGCTTCCTTTAGGTTGAAAGTGCCTCCATCCAATTTTCCCCACCTGAGTTGATCCTCATCCTGAGAGTAATGGATTTGCCTCTTATCCAGACAAGAGTTCAAGGATAATAGAAGGTTGCCCATCCCCTCTGCCTGTGGGAGAGTATTAAGGTGCCAATGTCTCCATTGTTGGTCCACATTATTGTCCGTCCAGTATTGGTTCACCCTAAATTTTCCTTGATCTTGATACCTACACTACAAGGGAAGATAATCAGGACTCTCAAGCTTGGGAAGTTGTTGCCAAGCATCTTCCTAGAAGAGAGCCGTGCTGCCATTACGAGTTTCCCAAAAGTAGTGATTTTGATTGATGTTTCGATTAGCCCGAGCCAAGTTCCAAATGGGGGATCTGGATGGAGAGTCAGTCATTCTAATGAGATCTTGAGGGCACTAGTTATCTAAATACTCGGCTTTCCAAAGCTTAGCCCAGGGTGTCTGTGGATCCTTGAGCCATCTCCATCAGAGCTTGGCCCCATAGGCTTTGTTCACAGTGTCCAGGTCTTGGAGCCCCAGACCACCCAGGATCTTGGGTTTACAGAGTTTTTACCATGCCACTAGTGCCCATTTCTGTTTGTTAACTTTTCCAGATCAAAGGAAGGTTCTTTGAATTTTTCTGATTTTTTGGAGAACACCTTTGGGAGTCGGAAGGATGGAGAGCATATACTAAGGAATAGCTTGTAGAACAACCTTAGTCATGATAAGTCGACCAGTGAAGTTAATGACCCTACTAGTCCAGTAATTTCTCCGTTCGTCGAGGTTGGATATCAGCTTCTCCCAATGGAGCTTTTGCCAGGGTTTATCAGTGAGAGGGATCCCGAGATACTTAGAGGGAAGGCTCTGCCTTATGAACCTAAGGATAGCCATGAAATTTTTTTGGATCCCTAGGTGAGTATTGAAAAAGAAGATGGATAATTAAGGTCCATGCCCGTCGCTTGACTGAAGAGATCCAGTACATCTTTGAATCCTTGGGCTTCTTGAACCGTTGGAGTTCCATGAAGCATGGTATCGTCCACAAATTGTTGATGACTAGTGCCTGGGCAATGTGGCAGGGGTTGGAGGCCCTTGATATTGTTTCTTTCCTTTGCAGTTTTAATGATGCGACTCAAGCCTTCCATCAAAATGACAAAAATAAAATGGGAGACGGGATCCCCTTGGTGAATGCCTCTAGAGGGGGAAAATGGGAAGGTGGGAGAACCATTGACCAAAATAGAAAAGCTAGGGGATTTGAATATGGCTAGAATCCATTTGATCCAGTATTGTGCAAACCTGAAGGCTTCTAGAATGGCCTCTAGATACTTCCAACTGACCTTGTCATAGTATTTTGAGAGATCCAGCTGAATGATCATACGTGATTTTTTCTGGGATTGAAGAGTATGAACCATTTCCTGTGCTAGCAAGACATTATCCATGATCTGTCTGCCTTCCACATAGCTCGATTGCTCCTATGAGATAATTAAGGGGAGAATTGGCTTCAGTATGTTGTCCATTACTTTGGATATGATCTTATAGAGAACATTGTATAGAGAAATTGGCCGAAATTTCGAAGGGGTGTAAGCTGCTTCCTCTTTGGGAATAAGGGCGATGAAGGCGGAATTACGAGATTTGAGGATGGAGGAAGATTTTCAGGAATCTTCCACCACCTCCCACACTTCTGGCTGCATAATTTCCTAGCATGCTTTGAAAAAATCAATAGTAAAGTCATCTGGCCCTACTGCCTTGCCATTAGGCATCTCCTTCACTGCTTCTTCCACCTCCTCCATGGTGACAGGGTTGTCTAAGGATTTATTCTGGTCCTCAGTAATAAGCCTTGGGATGGAAGTCATGACTTCCCTGATAGCCTCTTCCCTGTTAATGTCTGGTTCCGTTGCTATATGGCTAAAGTGGTCAGTGAGGATGGAGGAAATATCTTGATGAGAGTGGAAGGAGTATCTTGTTCATCCTTCAATTGGGTGATTTTGTTGGTGCACCTGTAGTCTATAGCCAAACAATGGAAGAACTTGGTGTTTTTTCCCCCCTATTTGAGCCATTGTATGCAATAATTTTTCCTCCATAATATTTCCTCCTGCTGACATCTATCATTCCATTTTTGCATGAGGATCCACTCAGTGCTAATAGAATCCTGGGTGATGTTCTCTTTGAGCTAGTCTATATGGATTTGTGCCATCTGTTCCTCCAAGGCCTGTTTTTCTTTGAAAATATTCCCGAATACCTCTTGGTTCCAGGATCAAAGCTGAGCTTTTAGGTGCTTTAATCTAGCTTGCAGCCGGTACTTTTTGGTACCTCTAGCTCCCAGTGACTCGTGCCACCAGTATTTGATTTTAGAAATGAAATCTGGATGGCCGAACCAAAATTTCTCAAACCCGAAAGGTCTGTTTTTCAGAGTTTCGAGAATAGCCACGTCCAAGGTGATGGGCCAATGATCAGAGCCTCCACACGGAATAATGTCTGATTCCATAGTGACCCCCTCAAGGAGGATGGCTTCAGCTATAAGAAAACGATCAAGTATGGAGGCGATCTGCCTTTTGCCTCCTCTTTTGTTATTCCAGGTGTATAGACCATTTTTTGGGAGGATATCAACAAGATTTGTTGCTCTAATGAAGTTATTGAATGCCTCTGCATATTTGTTCAGAGTTCTTATCCCTCCTTTCTTTTCTGCCAACGAGGTAATTATTTTGAAATCTCCTCCATATATGGCTTTAGAAGTGGAATGTCTAAGTTGCATCCTGGAGAGGCGATCTAGCATCGAAATTTTATCCTCTAGTCTTTGGGGGCTATAGATATTGTTGTGGAGGTAAATCCCCTCTACGGACAGAGGTGATCCCACTAGCCCTAGAGTGGGTCTAGCAACAATCAAAACATGTAAAGCTGTTGATTCCTAGCTACAAAGGATAGAATCGCGATAGATCGCTTACTGTGATTCCTTCACTGCTATTGTCGAAGAAGAAGTGGCACTTCCATTCCTGGCCGGACAGGTCATGATCCGTGAGCTTGTCGCATCCATATACCTATACACATTCAAAGAAGAGAGACAACATGCAATGCAATATTCCACAATTTATAACTATCGATCAGTCAGAGAGGAATGAATGAAATTGCATTATATCATAGAAAAACACAATCATGGAACCAATAGCACAGTCATGTATATTAAGATACGAGAGAATGATTAAAACCGATGCTCTAACGTCGTGACCTTCCTTCGATAGGGCTCCAGTGGGATGTGTCTCACAAAGCTTGTCAGGGATTTGAGAGAACTCTCTCTCTCACGGGGTTCTCCTTAGCTTTGCTCTTGATTGTCACTTAGCTATAATTTCCTTCCCAAAAGTTCAACTAGATAGCAAATGGAGAGGGCAGGATTTTATAAAGGGAGAAGGAGAGGTTAGGCTACTGTTAATCATGGGGGAGAGCCCTATCTCTTAGGAAGGTTCCATGAGAGGTGGAAAACCACTTCCTATTCAGGGAGATCCGGAGGAAAACATCCCAACCTCATTTTGATGATCCGTTATGAAGCTGTTAGAATAAAACTTCCGCCTTCTATTATTAAAAAACATTCCTTAAAAGGCTTGGCACAGGCATAAATCAGGGATAGAGCACTATCTGGCACACCCACTAGTGTGCATTTTCCTCATTGGCACGAGGGATGAATTGGCTACCCGCGCCTATGCCAAAACATGGGATTTTAGGGTTTTCCAGAGGAAATGTTCTTCAGGAGAATTCTTGTCCTTATGCAGAAGGATGCCATCAGGGTGTTTTCAAGACATTTTACTGTTGATAGGTCATGGGAATAGTCCTCCAATGTATGGGACGAGGGATTGCAGGGAAAGTGACAAAATGTTATGTAACAGATGCCCCCTAAAGCATGAGGTTCGAGAGAGAGGGAGGGGCGAAATGCTTTATGAGAACGCACCAAACTAAAAACACTACCATTGGAAAACCTGCGAATATAAATACAATAGATATATCTGATACATGATATGTGGTATGGGCGTAGCCATCTATAATAGAGTGTACAAAAATTGGGATCCAAGGTATGGACGCAGCCATCCAGTAAATAAGGAATAACAAGTAGACTCAGGTATGGTCGCAGCCATCCAATCGAATGAGTCATGTAATAAATCATAATAATCCACAAATAACTCATAGCCTGGATGTTTATCAGACAAAATCCAAGGTCTTGCGCTCCATCTCGACCTGAACAAAGTACAAGTTCAAGAATGCGAAGATGGGAGATGAAGTCAAAAATGGAAGAACATGTTTGATTACCAGCTAATAATGAAAGTCATTAACGGACGCGATAGAAACCACCAATAATGACGATGGCTCTCAAGGCACTATAGGTACAATCCATGAAATGTGAACAGTGAGTTGGCATTGAACACCCGCGGAATAATCCAATCGAAGGCCAATAATGAAAACCTTGCGTCGAATGCGAAGAAACTGCCATTGAGGCATGCAGGATCCAAGGTACTTGAAGGGAGTCTCTAGATCAGATTCTTAGATAATGAGCTGAAGTCGACAGGAAGTGACCTTGATCAAAGGCGGGCCATAATGTTTCCAAAATCATCGACACGAGACAGAGGGACATAATTTTTTGTGAATCAAGACCAACAGAGAATTAGAGGGAGGTTGAAAAATGCAGAGGCCAACTTCTCTTGAACATATCGGCGGCACGATATTGGATTTGGCAGTATTTGACATCACTGGATCTGAGGTCATGGTGACGTGGAAAAGAGCAGATGAGAGGTCAAAAGAGATTACCCAAACCCATGAAGGCAAGTAGATAACGAGATGAGATGTCCCCAACCCGACACAAATGCAGACAAGTGCCATGTTCAAGTCTAGTGACATACTGCCAACATGACTACAATACTGGTTCCATTTTCCCCCACCATTCCTAGCGAGTACCCAAATTATTTTTGAAAACAAGCTTGAAGGGGATAGCATGTGCTTGCAATATAAGCTTTTTCTTCAGACAAATCCATCCTAGTACATTTAACGAGCCCTAGGAAGGAGGAACTTGAGTAACGTCATCACGACAGAGTCCGATGTGATCATTTTTTAACGAGTCTGACAAAGGAAGAAATCGACATCTTTTCATGTTTAGGGTGTTTGAGAAGACAGTGGAAAAGAAAAATCCAATAGTCCCTTTTCGCATATAGTCCCACAGATCCAGAAAGGTAGAAAACTATGTCTGAGAGAACCTCCTAGTCACAATAGGCTATGGTATTCCTTTTTCATAAATAATCTATCCCAGCCCGAAAAAGGGGTAAACGTATACTGGGTAGATGTCGTTTCGTAACCAATTTAACGATCTCAAAACGACAAGAGACTCGGAAATCTTTTCAGTTTTAGAGAGTTAGAAAAGAGCTGAAAGGTGACTCTAGTAGTGACTTTTTCTTGTTTTTACCAAGTCCGAAAAAGTATAAAATACAACTCGTGTCTTTTCCCTAATCATGTGAAAACCTGTCGCTACACAAAAAGTAAGTGTAAAACCCATTTCTCGACAGAAATATAATAAAATATCAGAAAAACAAGTTCTAAAACCTAACTTTGATTTTGAAAAGTTATAAATATTACCAATAGTAAAAACTTATTCACTTTTCACCTTTTTACCTCTTTGCAGAGCGATAGTGAGCCATTTCCTTTGCGATCTTGAGGCATCGATTGTGAGCAATCCAGTGGATGAATTTGTATCCCGTATTCTTCAGGTAAGAGCTGCTTCCATTAGCCATATTTTAAGTCATATTTCATTATATTTAATCATGGTTTGCGGTCTTTTAGGGGGTGAATTTCAAAATTTATGGCTTCACGGTTGGCGCGGGTACCAGGCATAGACCTGTGCCAATTCGTTTTGTTTTACAAAAAGGCCGCGCCAGTTGGTGCGATTGTTAGCCAGATAGTAGCGCCAACGGCACAATGAAAATTCCGGCTAAAAAAATCTCAAAAATGAACCAATGAAAAGAAATTTTGAATACTTGAGGAGGTTTTTAACACTCCTATGTTTGATTTGATGCAGGTACCTAGCAAAAATGGTAATTTAATGGAAGGAAAGAGAGCACAGTAAGGAAGATGAATTGGCAATGGGAAATGAGCAGTGTATGAATGCTCTCTGAAATTGCGGTTTGAAAAAATTCTTCCTAACGCCATGTCTCCAGGCTCAGCCCGAACTACTGCAATATTTGATTAGCATCTGGGATGAGGATGAGGATAACTTTAAACTTCGAGATTAGGTACTTGAGCTCGAAATGTCAAACGTGTACTTCATCACTGAACTATCACGTAGGGGTCTAGTTCTTATCTTCACTGGCACTAGGCCTTTGGGCGAAAACATGACAATGGTCATGAAAAGGGTGTGCGAAGGGGCACACAAAGGGACAGGTAGTGGAAAGGTAGACTCAGACCATCCCTGATCTAGCACTAAGGGTAGTGCTACATACCATCATGCAAGTTGCGGGGTCACAGGCACTGCACGAGGCAACCAAGACACGACTCCTTCTTGCATCAGAATGCATGAACCCAATAGTGTTTGACTGGGCTACAGCCGTGACTACGAACATCAAATGACAACTGACCAAATGCAAAAAGATGAAACTGGAACAGTTTGTATATCGGTCAATTTTGGTATTGTTCTTCCTGGAATGACTACCTATCTTCCAGTGCTAAGGGGCCATAGTCTCGGATCCACCATTGAGAGAGCCACAGATAGCTCGATGGGCAACATTGATGCCCAAGGCAGGGGGCGGCCAATAGATGTCATGGAGGCCCGAGTTATTTGGATGGCTCCGACGAAAGTTGATCATTGTAGAGGACTAGCCCTATGCGGGCACTGATTTCACTGGAGACCCAGACCTTCTGCTCCTGAAAGGAGAGGACTGGGACAAGGAGCTTGGTAAGACTCTTTTTAATTTTCTGAGTTTTATGATTTTTTGGTATACATGCATGTTATAACAACTGATCCTATATGTATGCAGATGTTGACTCGGAGAGGCCCGCTGGAATGTCACCAGTAGTGAGGAGGACCCCTATCTCCTATGACCCTCAAGGTGAGGGGGGAGAGGGGGACGAGCTTGTACAAAACCTAGAGGGGATCGATCGTGGAGTTCCAGATTATGCTCGCTTAGCTGATGTTCCTTTAGCTTATCAGAGGCACACCATAGGGGTGCCGAGTCATCTCCACTTCTTACTGAGGCGGTTGGTGTGGGTAGTGACGTGCTACCATGAGCACCATGCCAATTAGTCGCCTAGGCTTTTTATTTGCATATTGTTTGAGAGACATGTTTTCTCCAGATGTAACTGAAACAAACATGTATATTCTTGGTTTTATATGATGCACATGTTGCAAACACTCGACATATATATATATATATATACATACATCTATTTTCTACATGGATCTTACTCACATATGATGATGGTTTTTACAAATTGTGTAAATGTCTATCTAATACCATGTTGGCCACTGCATCTATTAGTGTATTCATTCTTCTTGGTATATGCTGATATGTGATGTAATCAAAATTTATTTCAAGTAAACGAATACGTAGATACAATCTTAAAATGCAAGGGTTTCTAACTGAATAATGACCATTGAGTTGTAAAACCACAAGCTGTGAATCTAGATGTACAAGTAATCATGAATACCGAGGTTAACAACCTCATTTAATAATTCCAAAATGGCACTATATTCCACGACATTATTTGTAGCAGGCCCTAGACAAACATCTTGTAAATTAACCAACTCACCAGCAGGATTGTAAATTACCCAGGTTGCCGAAGACAGGTTCCTGGTACTACAGGAGGCACCATTTGCCAAACTGACATACGGAGTAATAGACATCTAGACAATCAAGAAGACCCAATGAGTAGAAAAAAGCTTACAAAGCACACCACACCACACATGCACAAAAATGAAAAAATCACCTATGTACATATACTATGCAAGAATGATTCAAGAATAATATTTCTTCAGGTACAACTCATTTCTGGGCTGCGCCAAAGGAAGAACTTCATAATTGATCAGCTCATAAGCCCCATTTTTCGATACACATTTAATGATATAGGGCCCATGCCACATAGGTCGGAATTTTCTTACCCCAAGCTTATCATGGGCTTGATCATACAAGAGGATGAGGTCCCCTTCGATAAAAGAGCGCGGAGAAACCGTTTGATCGAAATGAGCTTTAACTCACTTTTTTTGTGCCTCGATAACCAAAGTAGCCAAGTGGCGAATTTCATCCAGTCTCTCAAGATATAGGAGACATTCTTCCTCCAGAGAAGTGTCGGGCAATAATTCCACAGCCAATTTTAGTGAAGGGATCTCACATTCAACCGAAAGATTAGCTTCTAGACCATACACCAACTGAAATTGTGTGAATCTAGTTGCACTCGTCACTAACATTCAGTAGGCCCAAAGAGATGAAAACAACTGGAGATGCCAACTCGATTTGTGTATACCAATTATTCGTTGAAGCATAATGACAAGTACCTAGTTCACAACTTCAACCTGGCCATTTTCCTGAGGGTAATATAGCATTGAGCTGTCGTGACACAAGCCTAACCTAGATGTTAGCTCTGCCATCATGTAGTCCCGAAAATGAGAGCCATGATCAGTGACGATGGCTTGAGAAATGTCGAAACATGTGATCACATGGTTGAAACTAAACTGTGCAGCTATCTTACCATCTGTGGCCAATGTAGGCATCACTTTGGCCCACTTGGTGAAATAATCTATGGCAACAATGATATAAGCATGCCCCCCTGCCGAGTGAGGGTTACATGTCATAAAATCAATGACCCATTTGGAAAAAGGGCCCATGGTAATGACAGGATGTAATGGGAGAGGCGGCTCACGCATATTGCGTTGGAAGATCTGGCACACGTGACACTTTCATACTACAACAATACAGTCTTTAAATATAGACAGCTAGAAATAGCCCACATGAAGGATCTTCTGTGCAGTAGCATAACCAGACATGTGACCACCATAGGTGCCACTGTGACAGTCATTCAGAACTTTCTTAGCCTCTCCTAAGGTCAAACACTGACGGAGTACGGAATCGACTCCAACGCGATATAGGATATCTCTGAAAATGCGATATGGTTGCGATTGATGTCAAACGCGGCGTCGAGCATCCTTCATTAACTTGGACCGGAAGGTCGATGTCTGGAGGTACATGATGATATCACCGTACCATGGATTGAGAGTGTTGATTAAGAAGAGAGTTTCGTCCGGGATATGATCCCTGGATTGAGACGGAACATAGTCGGTAGGGAGAGAACAAATGGGATCATAAAAAACCAGTGATTTCTTAGATTTGGTAGTAGTGAACTCCAAATCGAACTTTTGATGGATCACAATCCATTTTGAGTACTTGCCCCCTAGAAATTGTCGGGACAAAATGTAAGTCATGGGGTTGCAATTGGAAATCATGGTTACCGTACGCAACAGGATGTAATGGCGAAACCACTGAATGGCCTAGACCACAGCCAGTGCCAACTTCTCGACGTGTGCATAATGAATTTTAGTGTCAAGGAGATTCTGAGACAGATAATAAACCACATGTTCGTTACTGTCATCGTCATCCTGTACCAGAACCATGGCAATTGTACTGAATTCGACAGCCAAGTAGAGGGTAAATCCATGATGATAATTTTGAGGAAGTATTAATTGAGCATTGACAAGCAACGTCTTAAGGTTATCGAAAGATTGATGAGAAATCTCGTCCCAACAGAAAGGGACGTCCTGTTTAGAAGTCACGTAAACCCTTTAGCTACCTCTGCATAGTTCGGGATAAAGCGACGTAAGAAATTTTCTTTCCTTTGAAGAATTTGAAGTTGATGCAATGAGGATGGGGAGGGGGGATTAACAATAGCCTCAACCTTGAGAGGGTCAAGGCGAATTCCGTCCTTAGAAACAATGAATCCTAAAAGTAGACCAGAGTCAATGCAGAAGACACACTTGTGAGGATTAAGCCTGATGTTGTAATGTCTGCAGTGGAGAAAAATATGGCGGAGATGTTTCGGATGGTTTTTGCGTAGAGCTGAATGAGCCAGAAGGTCATCCAGGTACGGCTGAACAACATTACATATTTCATGAAAGGCATAGGACATGGCACGCTGGAAGGTAGCCCCAACATTTTTAAGCTGAAAGGGAGCTTCTTATAGGCGAATTTTCCCCATGGACGATGAAAGCGGTCTTATGTAGATCGGATAGAAGGATATTGATTTGATTATAACCAGAAAAGCCATCCATAAGGGAAAAGATCTCACTCCCTGCGCAATCGTCAATGATTTTATCAATAAAGGGGGTGGGATAGTTGTCCTTAGGGTAAGCCCGATTGATATCTCAATAGTCAACACAGACTCGAATTGCGCCCTGCTTCTTATCTATTGAACCCTTATTTAAACTGAGAGGGGGGGGGGGGTAAATTAGTTTAACACATTCATGGACTTTTAAAACTTTCCTTTAAACTTATTTACACCTTCATTTCATGATCTACTTATTACATAATGTAACATCAGTCTTAATATGTGAGCAAAAATTATTAAGTAGATTAGATAAACCATATCAACACATAAACATCATGCACATAGACAACATATATAAGTGGAAACCCAAAAGGGAGGAAACCACATCTTATTATTGTTGTGATGCAAAGGCAAGCTCCAACTCCCTCTCACCACTGATTTTCTGTAGGCTCCAACCTACAGGAGGCTCCTACCTCAATTCTGCAAGCTACAACTTGCATGGAAGCTCCAACTCCCATCTATTTTATGCAGGATAAAACCTACAGGAGGCTCCTACCTCAGCTAGATACAAATGACATCTATCAAGATACAACTTGATATGGAAGCACCAACTTCATCACTCTTTCATAAAAAAACACATGCTGATTTACCTGGATATCAGCTCTGTTCTGTTCCTTCTTCACTGCTGTCCATAAGCCTTCATATCTGCCTCATATCATCTCTGAATCTTCACAACTTCTCTATCTGCTCCTTCTTCTTCTTACCCTCTCTGCCTCATTTCTCCATTCTCTAACCTCTCTATGTATATCTTTGTAATATTATTTATAGAGATAACCTCATGACGCCTCTTTAACTTCGATTTCTTCTACATAACCAGAGTTCCACTTCTCTTCAAATCACGCCATCACTTATGGTGCTTCCACTCGATTCATTTGATTTTGCTATGGTTCTTCTTTATTGAATACTGCTTTCAATTCATTACCGAACCTCAAATTTGTGATTGTAAAAAGACCGGTTCTCTTTCACAGTTTAATATAATCAGGGTTCCACCCAGTAATTAAACCTCTCCAACTTACCTTATTCCTCTCGACATATTCAAGGATTGTTACTTTGTGCCCTCAAGTTTCATGCTCCTGAAACCTCAATTCAACTCCCATTACACTAAAAGCCTATATGGACTTTGAAACCCAGAACTTTACAGCACCATAATTACACAACGAAACTTATAAATTTCCTTCAAGTGCCTTATTCAATACCTATTCCAGTCAAGAAATTTTGGCCTTCGATCTACAAGGTTCATGGAATTTCAATCCAATAGCATCGATTTGAATTTATTCATTCTAGAATCAAAACTGTATAAAATAACCCCTAGCATATTCAAATTTCTTATGAATCAAACATTGACATTAACCCTTAACACAGAGTTTATCACGTATTGTTTCTTATTGAAACTCAAAGCCTACCACACAGACCTTAAACCAAATCATACCCTTATAATACTGAAACAGATTCCTCATATATGCAGATGAAATTACTTACAAAGGCTTCTTGTCTTGACCATATATTCAAATCAAATGGGCCTTTTCAATTTCCCGTAGGCTTACAGGAACAAACCCCTGTTTTTCCAGACTGAATCACTCACACACTTTGAAGCTCTTCAGATCTGCTTCTTCTGCTTCTTTGCTCCTTTGAATGAATTCACTGTCTCTACTTCTAGTCACCTATCTGCTTCATCCGTTGCCTCTGCTTCTTGCCTAATGCTGCCTTTCTACCTTTCCTGCTTAACTATTGTTCCTTTGTGCTCCTTTGTCTTGATGATAATTCAGGTGCTACTCCTGTCTTCTCCTTTTCCATCAATGAAAATATTTCCAACAGTCTCCCCCTTTGGCATTGATGGCAATACTCTACCAATACTCCAATACTTCCTTCAGGACTTCCTCCCCCTTTCATTATGAAAGGTGTGTTTTGTCTTCCTCTGCCTATGTTCTTTTTCTTGCTTTTCCTCCCCCTTTGACATCAATGGCAAAGGGTTGCACATATTCTCAGTGTAGATTCTATCTTTGCATTTCCTCTCTATGATTTGTGTTTAGGCCCTTCTTCTTTTGACTTTATACCTTGCTGCTGCAGACTGGTGTACACGAGTTGTTGAGAGAACACTTTTGAGAATTATTGAACTTGTATATACACAATAAGTTGATACCATCCCAAAGCACAAACTCCTTGCAATTTTATAGAGTGTAGGTGATGATAGAAAAAACCTATATAATCAGAGATGCATCATTGGACCAAAAAATTAAAATACTAAGAATGCTTCAAATATGCTTCAATATCTAGTATGATCTTCATCAGAAATACATATCTATTGAGGAAGATTGTAGATGGAATATGTCTTCTTCTGCAATACACATTTGCAGTACAACATATATTCAATTATGATGATGCCAATATATCTTTTATAGCTGTGGTTCACCTTTCCTGCCTGTTGGTGGTGATATGAGCTAGGATGCTGACAAGGATATTACACTTAATAGCTAAAAGGTCCTTGTTACTGATGTGAACAATGAATCAAACCAGAGCTTACAACTTATTGTGAGATTAGATGATATCTTTCAGTCTAAGAGACCAAATGACTTTACTGCTTGTACAATGTACTTTCAAAACAAACCATTGAGGCTATATACATTCAATGTATTGGTCAGCCTCACTTATCAACCATGCAATTTTATTTATGACATAAGGGGGTATGTATGTCAATGATCAATCTCTCTTTAAAGGTGAATTACCAGCAAATCCTTTATTATGACATAAGGGGGTATGTATGTCAATGATCAATCTCTCTTTAAAGGTGAATTACCAGCAAATACTTTATGCTGGAGTAGGATTTAGATTAATTAATAAAAGACTTTTGAGCATCAAATGGTAATCATAACTAGTCCTTCATGCTTCAGATACTTTAACTATTCTGTCATGATGATTTTCAACAAAAACATCTTCAAGTTGTTTAATTGATATCTCAGCCAACAGACTTCACACAGTTTTATGAATGATCTTAAGAAAGAGGCCTTGAAGATATATCTGTACTGACTTGAGGAAGGCATGCAGTTATGTCTACAAATAGACACTGCTTCAATGCTCAATATACTACTTCAAGTGTAAACAAGATAATGATCCTTTTGCCCTTTCATTGACCCTTTTATGCTTTAAAAATGCAGATAACGTTGGGTATACTACCTTGATGTACCTTTGCCATAATACTACCTTGATGTACGCTGGGTATACTACCTTGATCCTGAGGACCTATACCATACCGCTGGTCCACTGATAACACTTGGTAATCTGTTGATAGGCATGTTGCTTATACCAAGTACCAATTGATACTACTTTGATAACCCAAGCAGTAATTTCACTTCAACTCACACATGCACTCATAGTTAAGACAACCTTCATAGGTTCTACTCTTGCTAGATCTCCACTGTTCTCAACAACAATCATCAATATACTGAATCTGATCTTGGCATCATTAACTTTTTGCTTATTCTATCATTTTGGTTTAAAAGAATGTCACTGCATTTTCCTTTCTAAGACTGCTCCAGAATCATTGCTACTTTATATACAATTCAAATTTTCTAACATAATGATCTTCGGGAAGACATCTTCAATTTATTTACTTGGAATCTTCATGGGCAGATCACTCAGAGATTTATCACTCACTTAATTGCATTCCTCCAAGGGGACTTTTCATAGATGAATGATGTAATGACATAATGATGATAGAAACTTATCTTACTCATCCTTCTTAATGTGATTCATTATTAATTCTAGCAGTATGATGCACAATGTGATCATCCCTTATGGGTCTTTCCAGTTCTGTAGCTTGAAACATAATTTTTGTGATTTTAACCATTCATTACTTAATGTGTTGATGTCTTCTTAGCTTACATGTTCAGGGCTGATGTTCTCTCTACCATCATGGCTACTTGCTGCATTCGCTTCTTCCATCAACCTGTTAGCTATTGTGTGCTTCAGGTATTCTTCTTACTCTATAGTTCTCTATTAGAGAAATTGTCCTTTCCCTTCCTGATATTTTAGCTGTTGTTATTTCATGGAGTTCTTCTTAGACTACTTTTGTGGGGACTATTTACGAACTGTTCTCCCCCTGGGATGTTGCTTCATATCTATCACTGGTTGGATATTTGCGTTGCTTCCTACAGCAGCTCCTCCTAAGATTATGATGGATTCATTATGTTATTGGGGTAACAGGCTCCCTTTTTCTCTTTTCCTTCCATACTTTATTGGGGTTCTTCATAATGTCTACACTTATTTTTGATTCATAGTTTTTTTTGATTTGATTAGATTCCATCATATGGCTAGAGTTATTTAATGTATATGGAAGTTTACAGTATTTTTCTTTGTGACCAAGCTTGAGGCATACATAACATCTTATTTTACCAATGTACTTTTGAGCTGAAGTATAACATTTTGTTCCCCTTTTTTAACACAATTTACATTCAACAGATTTATGTCCAAATTCATTGCATGAAAAACAGTAGCCATGGAATTGATTTATGTACCTGGTGAGTGGTTGTCCTTTTCTTTTATTTGCTTGAGGTAGTCTTCTCATTTGCTGCATCTTTGGCTGGTTAAAGTTGATATGCCTTGTCTTACAATGTGCTGCAATATGTCCTGGTTTATGACAAGAGAAACATGTGATATTTTTCATAGGAGGTAAGAACCTCCTTTGACATATTTTGAATTTGTTCAATTCATCCATAGGAGCATATGAGCCTTTAGCAGTTGATTGTTTCATCCTCCCATTCTCAGTCCTTTCATGTTGCTGCTTGTTTCTGTTTGTTTCTTTACAAATCATGTTCTTGTTGGCTTCTACTTCTGTAGGAATATTCTGAGCTGCTTCATTATCCTTTACATTTTTTACAAAATGACATTCCTGTTATCTTCTACCTTGGACTTACTTGTTTCTCCTTCATAGCCTATACCAGTTTTTAACAGAGGAGATCTTTGAGCATCTAGTATTTTATTCAACTTATCAGAGCTTGTCATTTGAGGAGTGTTTATTGACAATTTCCCTTGGGTGTTTTCTAATTTCTTCCTCAAGCATACTACTTTTTCTTCCAATTTCTCTTGCTTCTGAATTTTATCCTCAATTTTCTTAAGTAGAGTGTCTTCTACCTTCTTGGCTTCTTCAAGCTCTACTTTCAACTGAATGAGGTCTTCTGAATTTTGTTCTTCTCTTACATATTTGAGGAGAATGTTGTTCTATTTTCTGCACTTTAGTTTAAGTCTTTCTATTTCCTCCAGGGCACTTCTTAGCTCCCCCTCAAGATCAACTTCACATTCTTCATCAAACTCTAGGAGATCATATTCAAATTCTTCCTTGGCCATTAATAAAAATTCAGAGGTTCCCTCTTCATTGGAGGATTCATCTAAGCTGTAAGATGCATTGTTGTCTTGATGAGCATAAAATGATTTTCTATTGAATCTCTTCCCTTTCTGCCAGTTATTTGTTTTGGTTTGCTCTGTTTCTTGAATGTGATTCTTTGTTTTCTTATGAGGACACTTAGAAGAATAGTGCCCAACTCTTCCACATTTAAAGCATTTAAATGGAAGTTTACCTTTATATTTTCCTGAGCCTCTATCCAATTTTCTAACAAATTTGGCCTCTTCTTCATTAGAGCAAGAGCATATATCTTCTTTTTCTTCTTTGTTATTATCTGTCCTAAAGGCTGCTTCCCCCACATTTGACTTCCTTTGTGGCGGTCTCATCTCACAGGCTGTTAAGTTTCTAAGTAATTGGTTCATGGTCAAAGTTTTCCAATCGGTTGTTTCTTCTATGGCGGAAAATTTTGGGTTAAATATGGATGTTAAAGATCTTAGAATATTTTGAAAAATTACACATTCTTCTATGGTTTCTCCTAGAGCTTTCATGTTATTCACAATTTCTGCAACCCTTACGAAGAAGCTGGCAATGTCTTCATCATCATTCATTTTTAGATTTTCAAACTAAGCTCTATAGACATGTAGTTTGGCTATCTTCACCTTTTTGTCTCCCTCATGGATGCTTTCTAATGTATCCCATATTTCTTTGTCATTATTGTTGTGTATTAATTTGATAAATTCTGCCTCACACAGTCCATGTAAGAGAGCATTCATGGCCTTTGCATTAGCTACAAAATCTTGTTTGGCATCTTTCTCTGAGTCAGACTCCTTTGGGGCATATCCCAATTCCACAACAGCCCAAACTTATATTCCTAGAGACATTATGTACATCCTCATTCTTATTTTACAGAAGGCATAATTTGTACCGGTGAACAAAGGGGCTTTATTTGTTGAGCATCCTTCTAGATTAGCCATCCTGGGGATTTAGGATCTCCTTCCATTTGTTAAACTATTACAGAAGGAACCTGCTCTGATACCAATTGTTGAACCCTTAGTTAAACTAAGAGGGGGGGGGGGTGAATCAATTTAACACATTCATGGACTTTTAAAAATTTCCTTTAAACTTATTTACACCTTTATTTCATGATCTACTTATTACATAATGTAACAACAATTTTAATATATGAGCAACAAGTATTAAGAAGATTAGATAAACCATATCAAAACATAAACATCATGCACATAGACAACAGATATAAGTGGAAACCAAAAGGGAGAAAACCACATCTTATTATTGTTGTGATGCAAAGGCAAGCTCCAACTCCCTCTCACCACTGCTTTTCTATAGGCTCCAACCTATAGGAGGATCCTACCTCAATTCTGCAAGCTACAACTTGCAAGGAAGCTCGCACTCCCATCTATTTTCTGCAGGCTACAACCTACAGGAAGATCCTACCTCAGCCAGTTACAACTGACGTCTATCAATCTACAACTTGATATGGAAGCACCAAATTCCTCACTCTTTCATTGAAAAACACATACTGATTCACCTGGATATCAGCTCTGTTCTGTTCCTTCTTCACTGTTGTCCACTAGCCTTCATATCTGCCTTATTTCATCTTTGAATCTTCACAAATTCTCTATATGCTCCTTCTTCTTCTTACCCTCTCTGCCTCATTTCTCCATTCTCTAACCTCTCTATGTATATATTTGTAATATTATTTATAGAGATAACCTCATGACTGTTAGCATTCCTCAGGGAATTCGAAATGAACAGCCATGACTCTTTGACTTCTGCCTTCTCATTTCTTTGTCTAGCTCATTCAGAGGAATATAGCAGTACATATGTATTTCAATATTTCAGTGGAGTTTTGTTTTTCCTTCAGAGACTTTCCATTACATCACAAACAATATAAAATAAATAAAACTTTACATTTTCAGTTATAATAAATATTTCAATTCACTTAGCCCTTTCAGTTCTTGGCTCGCTATGTGTTTGTCTTTTCTGCTGTTGTAACTATCTTTTCAGTTTCTACTGTTGTATTCTAGCTCCGCTGTACAGCTTCCCTGTTTCTTCCGTTTTTTTAATATTTTGAGCTGCGCTCACTCACACTTCTCCTGCTGTCACGGTCTTTTTTGTTGTTTATGTTGATATATTTCAGTTGTTCTGCATGAACACTGATGGCGGGGCACCCTACCAAAACCACATTCTCTTCTATCATGCACATGGAAATGCATCTCCAATTTCTATGCTCTATACAAATCTGATCTGGGCAATTTGAATATCTTATTTTATGAACTGGAAATTTCAATTACTGTACACAGAAGCTTCTTTCATATATGGTTATGAAACCATACATATGATAAAATTCATATTTCAAATATGCATATACAATTAAATCCAAATTATAAACCTCAGTCAATACACTTATGACCATTTGAATCCACTTTCGACCTTTATAATAAAATGTATTATATAGTGGCCACTTTATGGAATGGATACTCATATAGGTATAAAATCCATGGCATAAACCTTTACGGTTTCAACTTACCTTCTTATCATTCATCAAATGTGTGCAACGCATTATACTTTCGGCCACCATCCATTACACACCTTACCCATGTTAATATTCCACCCTTGGTTTAAAATCCAACACAATAACTTACCATGAAAGTTTCTTTTCCCTTCAAATAAAGGTTAAGGAAACCATAGAATAGCAAGCCCAATCATAACGTGGATAAACCAACGCACATATTCACATGAACTTCGACTTTGGATTAAAATACAACGCCAACAAATATGAATGTCCGGCCACAATAGTTACTACCCAAACATCGGCACGATAAATTTGGGCCCACACAACCAATATTTAATAAACAATTATCAACTCAAAGAATGTTGGGCCATACCTTGCATTATCTCACGTGTAGCTTTGAAAGCTTACCTTTGGATATTTCACCCTTAAGATCGAATGGGAATCGCATTTTTTTTTAACAGACTTTAACTCGGAAAAAATGTGCGAAATACGTGGTTTTTAACTTACCACCTTTGCCACGTGTAGACCGATGAACACTATCGCATTTTTTTTTCCAATTCCTCTTACCATTTTAAACTTATGCAAAATTGCTAGTTTTATTTCTAAAAACGCCTCCTCATTCACTATTCCGCCATCTCGTTTATTCATGGTTCTACCTTCTTATTTACTCAACGAACCATTGGATTTCAGTTCGTTAACCCCAACACCTTCTAATTCGATCATGCCTCTTTAACTTCGATTTCTGCTACATAACCAGAGTTTCACTTCTCTTAAAACCACGCCATCACTTATGGTGCTTCTGCTTGATTCATTCGATGGTGCTCCAGTTCTTCTTTATTGAAGACTACTTTCAATTCATTACCGAACCTCAAATTTGTGATTGTGAAAAGACCGGTTCTCTTTCACAGTTTAACAGAATCAGGGTTCTACCCAGTAATGAAACCTCTCCAACATACCTTCTTCCTCTCAACATATTCAAGGATTTTTACTTTGTGCCTTCAAGTTTCATGCTCCTGCAACCTCAATTCAACTCCCATTACACTACAAGCCCTATATGGACTTCGAAACCCAGAACTTTACGGCACCATAATTACACAACAGAACTTGTAAGTTTCCTTCAAGTGCCTTATTCAATACCTATTCCGGTCAAGCAATTATGGCCTTTGATCTACAAGGTTCATGGCATTTCAATCCAATAGAATCGATTTGAATTTATTCATTCCATAATCAAAACTTTATAACATAACCCCCGGCATATTCGAATTGCTTATGAATCAAACATTGACATTAACCCTTAACATAGAGTTTATCACGTACTATTTCTTATTGAAACTCAAAGCCTACCACAAAGACCTTAAACCAAATGATACCCATGTAATACTGAAACAGATTCCTCATATATGTAGATAAAATTACTTACAAAAGCTTCTTTTCTTGACCAGATATTCAAATCAAATGGCCCTTTTCAACTGCCCGTAGGCTTACAGGAACAAACCCTTGTTTGTCCAGACTAAATCACTCACACACTCTGTAGCTCTCCAGATTTTATACTTCTACTTCTTTTCTCCTTTGAATGAATTCATTGTCTCTGATTCTAGTCACCTATCTGCTTCATCCATTGTCGCTGCTTCTTGTCTAATGTTGCCTTTCTACCTTTGCTGCTTAACTATTTTTCCTTTGTGCTCCTTTGTCTTGATGATAATTCAGGTGCCTCTCTTGTATTCTCCTTTTCCATCAATGAAAATATTTCCAACATTATCCACAGGGATGATATTGGAAACCCACTCTGTTAGAGGGATCAGATATATGAAGCCCGATTTATGAAGTTTCTCAACTTCAGCTTTTATAGCATTGGCTTTTCGAGGATGCACTAGACACAGATGCTGGTGCACAAGCTTCACACTAGGATAGGTGGGAATTTCATGCACGACGATACTAGGATCAATTCCAGGCATGTCTTCATAAGACCATGCGAAAACATCACGAAATTCACGGAAGAGAATAATGTACACTTGAATCTCATTGGGAGAACAAGTGACTCGCACATGGATGTTCTCGACGACCCCCGGTTTGACGGAGATGTCAATAGGCATCATTTGGGTAATATTACTCAGATTTCCTTCCGAAAAAACTTCATGAGTCAATATTGGCGTTTGGAGTGGCAGAGAGGGAACCTGAGATGCAAAATGCTTGAGACAATTAGACATTTCCCCCAGGCTAGGCATGAAAGAGGAATGATGATGCCCATCGCTCCACGGCAAATATTCGAGAGACATAGTGTCTACGATAGCTTTGTCAGACAGAAAAAATTATCTCAAAGGATCAGGCGAATCAGTATCACCGAGCCAAGGGGATTGAGAATAAACATCAAGAGCCATGCTCAAAGGAGCATTATCAGTAGGAGGAGGATCTAATGCAGAAATTATCTCACAATAATTGATTTGAATCGGGGTCAGAGGCATCGATTCTCCAAAAGAGGTAACCTGTTCAGGAGAAGGGATGATCCACGGGTCATCTGACCTGGAGATCATATTGACTTGAACGGTGTTCGGTGGTGGAATGGGGAAAATACCCATGAGAACAGGGTCTTTGAAAAGACTTGGTCCTACATTGTTGGGGGGATTAGGAATTTGATTTACGTACGACACATTGTTCTCGGAGGACGAGGTAAAGAAAGACAACTGATCGAAAGTAATAATCTTGCCCTCATGTGGAAACTTAAAAAGTCGAAAGAGGGTGGACGGAATGCATGACATGGCGTGGGTCCAACTGCGACTGAGTAGAAGATTGTAGTTGAGTTTTGCATCAACAACTTCTACTTCGACATCGACTGTCTTACCTTGCAATGTAATCGGTAGACTCGAGAGAACACCCAAGGGTTTTGATTCCCTTCCATCTAATACCTCAAGGGAATTGGGAGATGAAGTGAGGGCCGGAGAGCCAATGGCCTTCCAGCAAGTAGATGACATCATGTAGGTAGAGGCACCTTCATCCACAACGACTCTGTGAATATTGAGGTCGTTAATGTTGACTTGTATAACAAGGGAAATCTAGTGCGAAAGTCGGTGGACGAAATTCTCTAAATCGAAGGTGAGGAGGCTAGAATCAGTAGGGTCAATTCTGCTGATTGCAGATAAAAAATATTTTTGTTGAGATGGACAAATCTGAAGTACTTCCTATTAGCCACCTATAAAAATTTGTGATATCAAATGGTGGCTAGATCATTTTTTAAGCCTTTAAGAAACAATTTTATGCCAAATTGTTAGTTCTTAAAGTCTTAGGAAGATAAATAAGCCTTTAGTTAATCTTTACTGCTGTTTCCCTCATAATCCTAAAGAATCTACTATTTTCCTAAAGAAGACTGCTCAAAATACCCTTCTCCCTTCATTTTACCCCTCCTTTCACTCATAATTAAACTCCATTTTTATCCCCTTTTCTTCCATAAAAATCCTCTAAAAACCCTTCATATAACATTTGAATCACTCCAAAACCCATTTTAAACCTTTTATTGGCCTCTTATTTGGTTTAATATGTCTTCATTTACCAACTGGAACCTTCAAATTGCCTCAACAAACTCTGTTTTTAGGCCAAAATAACGTTTCTGCACATATAATTTTCTTAAGCCCCCGAGGGCTTAACTCTGGTAGAATTTCGCCTCATAAAAGCCTAAGCCCCATAACCGGGTGCTTAAATGGCACTAAAGACCTTCCAAACCCCCAAAACCCCACCCTCCTTTGTATTTTCATAAGTCCGATGGTTAGATGTTTCAGTGGATATCCACGGTTGATCTTTGCAGATCAATGGTTGTCATTAAACCCAATCCTTGCCCTTACCTTTTCTTCTGCCCATTTAACTCTGCCTGATCGAAAAATCTTGACTATTCATACCTAAAATTCGACGATCAAGATCAAACCTGATCCCGCCCTCAAATTTCCCTCAGTCTATATTACTCTTCCCGATCATTAAATCTTGGCCGTTCATGCTTCAGATCCTACGGTCGGGATCTAACCTGATAATAACCCCGCCTTGCAAAGCACCCACTCAATATAGACAGGACACATGGACTCCACTATCTCTCTTCCCCGCAACTTACCCCATTTCATTTTTTTTGCATCATCGGATCTTGACCCTCCGATCCGACGGTTGATAGTCATTTTCGCAAAACTTTTGTGACTGCACGTTAACATCCAAAAAATGTCCAAAACCGCTGGTATCGAAAAGGACGCATGTCAGACGCTGAGTCGTATCATGTTTTTTTTGCGAAAACCATAAACCACTTCCACTTCCGTGAGAATACCACCAACGGTTTTCCGCCTCACCACTTTTCCTCTATGCAATGTTTTTTTTCAGATTTAACCCAAGCCGTCGATTTTTTTGATCCGATGGCTCTCTTTACACCTCATCTCTACTCTATTTTCCTTTCTCCATTGCTCCCAAGTGCTTCATCACTTCATCTCCACCGTTCATCAGTTTAATCTGACGGCCCAGATCACTCTGCGACCCCAAGTTTTCCACCCTTCACCTTTTCTTCCAAAGACTCCTCCAAATGATCCCTACCATCGATTAATACAAATCTACGATTCTCCTTACATCGCTTCTCCATTCTATTATCCCTCCCCCTTTTCTCCAAAATACTTCATTGCTTCATCTTAGCCGTTAATCAATCTTAATCCGATGGCTGGGACTTAATCTAACCCTCATTCATCCAACCACCTCCCCTTTTGACCCCAGCAAGCAATCCCGACCGTTGGTTGATTTCATCCAACGGTTGCTATTTAATCTCATGTCCAAGAGCTGTATAAACACATTTCCACAGGATTTTCTTAACTTTTCTGTGTTTTTCTAGGTTATAAAGGTTTTTACATAGTGTTGAAAAGAAAACAAGGGCCGAGGATGGCGATCCCGCGGGCCATTATCAATGAAGAAGATGAATCTACAAGGTTCAAATAATGATTTATCAGTGACTCATGAGCACTTATAACATTATAAAACCCTCTGCGTGCCTAAAAAACAACAAAGGCACAGAAAAAATTAATCAAACAAAGAGTATCAGTGTCAAAGGGTGAGATCAAAGCATAAATCAATGTTTAAAGGTTTTTAACACAATTTTTGAGGGATTAAGGCATAAATTCGATTAATCAAATGCCTGATCTGCAGTTGAAGACAACGTGAAGACAAAAAAGGAAGATCAAAGCCTAATTAGGCCTAAAACACAGATCTAAAGTAAATTAAAGGTGTTTTAGGGAAAAAACAAAGATATATATCAGTCCGAGAAGCCTCCACTGCCACATCAGAGGCTAATTAAATCCTCTCCATCTTCCAAAAGCCACTGGCAGCCTCAAATAAATCAAAGAAGGCATAGTTAATGCCTGTTTCACAGGTATTTTCATAAAGACAGCTGAACAATTAATTCAACCAAAGAAACTTATTGCAAACTGTCAACAAAGTTAATACAAAGATAAGAAAGTTCCCTGAAGTAAACCTTCTCATCCATTAAGCCTTAGAAAACAGAAACAGAGTTATGAAACAGAGATATAGATAGAATGCATTCCTACCTTATGCCTTGCATGGCTTTCAAGGCTAGGAAATGCATTAAGTGTAGAATTAATTATATTTTAACCCTAGAAACTCTTCCACCTCCTCATTTTCCTATAAAATCTCCTTGAGGAGCACATTGTAAAGGGTTGGTTGTTGCACTTTGATGTAATACTTGTAGTTAGAAACTTTCTATATGTAAATATTTTTCAGAGGCTCTTGAAGCTCTGTTTGTGATCAAAGAAGTTAGGCTGAGAAGAAAAGATGTTGTTGTACGAAAACACTGGTCTTGAAGTATGTAACTGGATTGACATCAATATACAAGCTGATTTTTGGGATCCTGTTCTATATCATTGGTGAAATACTTCTTACTGTTATTTGTTTTCCTTTCATGTATGCCATTTTGTTCACCTTTTCTCTAATAAAGAACAACAAATATAGAGTTAGGATTTACTGTTAGAAGTACCCTACTCTCACTGATAATCTTTATCTTCATGTTTTCCTCCAATTGTGTTTTTAAGAATGACTTAAGTTAAGTGTAAACATTATCAAGGAATGTTGGTTTGTCCCTGTCTTGATGTGCAAAAATTGAAAGGAAGTTCTTGAATGATATTTTCATTATTGTTGAGTAGAGTTAGAATGGAAAAGTTTATGGTTTGCCCTGTCTTCTAGTTTCTTTCTCCAAAGGTCATTTTGAAGGTTTCCCTAAGAGTATGCTGAAGCAGGCTTAGATTGTAATATATCTTGCTTGATCTTAAGCTGCACTTTGTTTTCTTATCTGTTTTCATCCCTTCTGAAAGTAGTCATGTGGATTGCTGGATTGTTTGTCTGATAAGTTAGCTTTAATACAAGCTTGTCCAAAGAAGTTTAAGGTTAGCCCTGTCTTTGGTTGCTTTCAAACAGTTTCTTAAAAGGCTTTTCTTGTTTGGAAAGTTGATAAATCCTTGTTGAAATTATTGAATTCTTCCACCCTTTTCAACACTTTTAATGTTCCATTCATCATTTAATCTAAAGGATCTTTTGATATAGATGACATCCCCCTTGGATCACTCTTGAAATTGTTGCACAATTAAACCCTTTTATGACTCCATAGCCCAATGGATTAAGTCATGTTTCATATCTATCCTATCAGCTAAATCTTGTTCTGATTATTCACATCTTTTCCCCTTTGAAACTCTTTCATGTTTTAGGACTTTCCACTTAATTAAAAATCATGCTCAACCATCCAAACAAACAAAAAACCCTTGTTCTTAATAAATAGCCTAATATCATACCAAAAGCCTTAAAGATAAATCAATATTTGCACTTATAGAGAGATCCCTCTCTGGATTTAGGAGGGATAGATCCTAGAATCCCAAAGTGGTTCATAATGTCGTCTCTACAGCTTTAGTCTTGCCAATATACTGAAATTACAGGGAACTAACATTTTTGGCGACTCCGCTGGGGAATTATGAGTTAATTACATCTTAGACACCCTTTAAGACCTCAAAAAACCCCTTGAGTACAAGTAGCCCTTTTCAAACACTACCAAAGAAAATGGTAATCATGATAAAACTTATTTGAGTTAGTGAAAAACTAAGGAACCCTTAGGATTCTCATAAGAGCTTATCAAACCTTGAAGGAATCAGCTAGCTTAGCCATAAGAGTAAAATTTCTTTGTCTCATCACTGTAGCTAAGTGTTGAAATAGATTTAGGACACTCTTAGAAACCATAGGACTGAAAAAACTCAGAAAACCCAAAAATATTTCAGATTGGTATTCAAATAAACATGGTGGTGGACCATAAAACATTTTACCTCCAAAAGAGCTAAAAATTTCCACCTGGTGACTCCACAATCCTAAACAGACCTTAAGACTCCACTGAGAAACCCATTATCATCATAACATCATATAACTCATTTAAGAACACTTTAGGATTAAAGTTTCCTTGTTTAGAAGATCAGTTAGCCTCTTAAAGATTTTCATATTTGGTTAAATTTTTCTTGTTTAGTTCAGTCTAAAAAACATAGCATAGTGGCTTCTAAAAGAGTTCATACTAGGAGCCATCCTAATCCAAATCCTCTTGAGATAGTTGATAACCCTAAAATAATTCTTAGGAAGTATCCTAAGGCCAAATCTTCAACTATTGTCAGACCATTCCATAAATCTAATTCTATCCCTGAAAACCTTGCAGCTCTACAAGAATCATAGTTTGACTTAAGAAATCCATTTAGAACTAGGTCACTTGATGATATAGACCAGATAGATTTAGAGTCTCCACCTTCATCCCAAGATAGAGGTGAACATCTTGGTAGTAGAGAAACTACTCCACCTGATTTACATTTCCTTCACAATTTTGGTTTTTCTCACCCAAGATCAGCTCAACAATCTCTTGCTGGTCCATCCACTTCTGTTCCACATACATCCACTGTCCAAAACACTCAATTTCAGCCCATTTTCCCTCTTTTTAATCCACCCCTTGTAAATCCACCTCTACCTCCTATCATGGCAACATGGTATGCCCCTCTAGTCCTTCCTTTGCCTCTAGTCAATCTTCCACGGGACTATGAGTCCAAGATACCATTATATGATGCCAGTGGTGCTACTACTGCTTCACAACATGTGCATAAGATGAATGACTACTTTGACATAAATGAGATTGATGATGAAACTGTCAAACTTAGATTATTTGCTCAGAGTTTAGGGGGAGAAGCAAGAAAATGGTTCAAAGGCTTAACCCCTAACAGTATCAATGACCTTCAAGCCCTTCATCAATTATTCCTAAATAAGTGGGAAGTCAAGAAAAACCCTCTTCAAATTCTTTCAGACTATAACAGCCTCAAAAGAAGCACTGGGGAGAGTGTTCAAGCTTATTGCACTAGATTCAATAGTGTGTATAATGCCTTACCCCCAGAATTGAAACCTCCACAAGGCTCAACCTTAAACAATTTTCTTGAAGGGTTTGATCCTAAAATGGCTTATCAACTTATAGAAAGAGACCCTTTGACTCTAGAGGATATGTAGAAAGGAGCCTTAGCTATGGAAGTTAATCTAATGGAGAAAAGAGCTAGAATGAGAAATGAGAAGAAAGTATCCTTTAGGGAGGAATCTGCACCTTCCACATCTAGCTTAAAAATGGAGAGAATGATGGAAGAAATGATGAAAAAGATGAGTATACTTGAGAGAGCACAATCTAATCAAAACCAATCAGCTCCTCAAAACAGGAATCAAAATCAAATTCAAAATTTTAGGAGAAACCAACCTCCAAACATGCCAAGGGAGGATGATCAACAGATTACACCTCCTTTTCACCAAAACTATGTAAGTGAGGTTGAAGAAACAAGAGAAAAAACAGAGGAAGATGACAAAAACATGTTAGGAGTAGACAATGATTATTTTGAAGTTCATTACAATAGGAAACAAGGTCTATACACACCCTATAATGATAAAGGAGAAAAAGAGGAATTTTATTATCAAGAATTAGAAAATGTCATCATAGAAACCCCAAAAGAGTATGACCTTAGGAGTAAAACCAATCAGGAAACTCCCAAAAAAAAAACCTCTCACAAATCTGCAAAAAACAGCCCTATAAATAAACCCAAAGTTACAAAACATAAAGACAAAATAGTGGTTGGATATTCTGATAAAAACAAAGAAAAAAGCACTCAAATTAATGAAAAACAGAGTGCAGATTTTAGCAGCACTAGTACTTCAGCTAGTTCTCCTGTTAAAACAATTTTAACCAATGTAAATAGAGGAAATCAGCAAACATATTTTTGTTGATAGAGTGGTAGTTAATAAGGCTAAAATAAACATTTTAAAAAATCAGATGTCTTTTAGTTCAGAGAAAGAAATTTCCAAAATCAAAATCTCTATTCCTCTCACTGAATTAGCTACCCAAGATGTGTATAGATCCCAAATTTTGAAGGCTTTTAACATAGAAGAGAATAATGACACTGTCAATATTAATGATGACCAACCAGAGCTCTTGTTTGGTCCAAAGATTGAAGGTAGATACCAAGAAGGGCCAATCCCTCCTTTTTATGTTAGTTTGAAGATTCATGACAAGATTTTACACAACGCTATGCATGATTCAGGGGCCTCTCACAATTTAATTCCCAAAGCTGTAATGGAGAGCCTAGGCCTTGAAATCACTAGACCATACAAAGATCTATACTCCTTTGACTCAAGCAGAGTGAAATGTTTAGGTTTAATCGAAGACCTCTGTGTAAACTTAGCACAAATTCCAGCCAATTGTTTAGTGATGGATATTGTAGTGGCTGATGTACCCCCTAAGTATGGTATGCTGTTATCAAGATCTTGGGGAGCTAAGTTACAAGGAACTATGCAAATGGATATGACATATGCTACTATCCTTTTTTTTAATCAAACTAGAAGACTTTATAGGAATCTCATATGCAATACATGGTTACTAGCCAAGAGAGATCACAAAACTCTCCTCTTTATTCTGTACATACAAGCCTTGACTCATTTATCCTTTTCAATGATGAAACATTCAGTGAGAAAGTAACATTAACTAAATTAGTGGCATATATATAGAAAGAGGAGGACAATATAGAAGTGTCAAAACAGTTTTCTAAGTCAGAAAATTACAGCAAACAAAACACAGGTCTAGAACTACAAATCAATCATCCTTTGCTTTTCAACCTTGAGAGTCAAGAAAGGAGTCCTCAACACAATGAAAAACATGAGGAACTAAAACAAATTCAACATAGTGCTGATCTTCAAGAATAATCCAAAAGCACACTAGATGAAGAGGATAGTAACCAAGCTAGTGAATCTGAAACTAGTCCTCTTTGGAGTATGAATTTTGATGGGTCTTGCACTAAGAACAATGTAGGTGCATGCATTTGGATACATAACACTGAATATAACCACACTGAAGGGAATTCCTACAAATTAAATTTTCAATGTTCAAATAACATAGCTAAGTATGAATCCCTCCTTTTAGGCCTACACTTGTTGAAGAAATTAGGGGCCAAAAGGATAAAAGTTCATGGGGATTTAGATTTGATTTTTAGGCAAGTGAATGGGGAATATTGTGCCAAACATCCCAGACTTAGAGCCTATAGAAATTATTTCAATGATTTATTACAAACATTTGATGAATTCAAACTGATTTTTGTCCCAAGAAACCAAAATATCAGTGCCCATAGTCTAGCATTTGCTACTAGAACTTGTCTAACACCTTATGAAACCAAAAAATGTACCACCCAAATCAAATTTAGACTAGCTGTCCCAGATAATGAGAAATATTGGCAAGTGTTTAATGGAGACAAACAAATAGAAGACTTCCTACAGTCCAGAAATGAATTTGAACTGCCAAGTTCAGATTCAGATTATGAAGATGACTGTTCTATTGAAGAAAACCCATTTGATGAAGAAGTAAAGTCTCCTAAGATTTCTGATATAAATCTGTTGTCTAAAAAACTTGAAAATACCACAGAAATTAGTGCAGATTTAGGAAAAGAAGACTTAGAAACTCTGTAATCTAACAATCAAAGTTTGCCAAAGGGACTAGTCCCCTTAGAAGATTTGTTTGATTTCAATGATGTTGCCAAGAAACCAAAACTAGAGCCTGTTGAAACTAAAGTTGAAGAGTGTAACATAGGCAGTGAACTAGAACCAAAGATGATCAAACTGTCTAAAACTTTACTAGCTCACATCAAACTGAAATACATAGAGTTGTTTAAAGAATTTTCTGATGTATTTGCATGGAGTTATGAGGATCTAAAGTCCCATGACACAGAAATAATTCAGCACAAGATACTGCTCAAAGAAAACCAAAAGCCCTTTAAACAAAAATTGCGCAAAATCAACCCTGTTCAATTACCTTTGGTCGAGAAAGAAATCAAGAAAATGTATGAATCTGGAATTATTGTTCCTATTAGATATTCAGAGTGGGTGTCTAATCTAGTGTCAGTTAGGAAGAAAACAGGAGAAATAAGACTTTGTATTGACTTTAGGAACTTAAACAAAGCTTCATTAAAGGAAAACTACCCTTTACCCAGGATGGATCACATTTTACAAAAGGTTGTTGGTTCTAAAAGAATTTCTTTGCTTGATGGCTTCTCAGGGTACAATCAGATTTTAGTACATCCCGATGATCAATTAAAAACAGCCTTTACTACACCTTGGGGCACTTTCATGTATGTGAAAATGCCCTTTGGTTTAATTAATGCTGGTTCTACATTTCAGAGAGCCATATACATAGCATTCTTAGAAGAATTAGGACACTTCATCATTATTTACTTGGATGATATCACTGTGTTTTCCAAAACAGATGAAGAACACCTAGAACACTTGAAAAAAGTCTTTGAGAAATGCAGAAAATATGGGTTATCTTTAAATCCAAAGAAAAAAATGTTTGGTCTCTAAGAAGGTAAACTACTTGGACACATCATATCAGAAGAGGGGATAAAGATAGACCCAAAGAGGATTGATGGTATTTTGCAAATCAACCATCCAAGAAACATCAAGGAACTTCAATCTTTCATTGGAAAGATTAATTTCTTGAGAAGGTTCATACCCAACTTAGCTGAACTCCTTAGGAACATAACAAACATGTTAAAGAAGGAACAAGGAGTTAAATGGACCTTAGAAGCAAAGAAATCATTTGAACTGGTAAAACAAGCATTATCCAAAACACCAATTCTTATAAGTCCTGATTTTACTAAGGATTTCTTCATTTTTTCATTTGCATCAGAACACACTATTTCTGTTGTCCTACTACAAAAAAACTTGAATGGACAAGAGAAGCCAATTGCATTCTTTAGTAAGGCATAGAGAGATGCACCTCTAAAGTACAATATCATAGAAAAACAAGCTTTTTCCTTAGTCAAAGCTTTAAAGGACTTCAGAGTTTACATTTTACACTCCCATATAATTGCATTTGTGCCTAACTCAGTTGTAAAGGACATTCTAACATAGGACCCAGATGGAAAAAGAGGAAAGTGGATAGCCGTGATACTTGAATATGATTTAGAAATCTAGCCCACTAAACTCATAAAAGGCCAAGGACTAGCAAGATTAATGGCCAAGTCTAATTTTTAAGGTCTTGATATAAACATGATAAATGCATTAGATGAACAGGAGGAATTGTTAACCACCATTGTTGAAGATCATTTTATGAATTCATCTTGGTATGCTGATATTTTGTATGTTTTTCTCAATTTGAATACACCTCCTGGTTTGTCTAAAACAAAGGCAAGATTTTTAAAGTTAAAAACTGTTAACTACTGCATTTTAGAAAAATGTCTATATTGGAAAAATGCTAGTGGATTATTGCTCAAATGTTTTCCTGAGAATGATGAAGATAAGATCAAGCATGAGTTCCGTGAAGGAGAATGTGGAGGCCACCTCTATTGGAAAACAACTGCCAATAAAATCCTTAGAGTTGGTTACTATTGGCCCACCCTCTTTCAAGATGTCCATCAAATGATTATTGCCTGTCATAAATGTCAGCTCTTTGAAGGCAAAAGAAAACTGCTTCCCTTACCCTTGCATCCAATCACTGTTGAAGCTCCTTTTCAACAGTGGGGTCTAGACTTCATAGGAGAAATCCATCCACCCTCATCTGCCCAACACAAATGGATTCTCACTGTAACAGACTACTTTACCAAATGGATGGAAGCCATCCCTTATAGGCAAGCCAATGAGTCTGTCATCATAAAATTCCTTGAAACTCATATCCTCTCTAGATTTGTCTGTCCTAGGAAGATTATCACTGACAATGCTGCTGCATTTGGATCCAAAAAGATGGTTGAGTTCTGCCACAAATATCATATTACATTAGGCCATTCTACTGCTTATTACCCTCAAGGTAATGGGTTAGTAGAATCCTAAAAACAAAAGTTTGGTGAACATAATCAAGAAGCTATTAGAGGAAAATAAGAAATCATGGCACACAAAGCTAGTACATGCACTATGGGCTGATAGATTAACACTTAAAAAATCAATTGGAATGTCACCCTACCAGATTTTTTATGGAGTAGATGCAATTTTTCCAACCAACCAAAAAGTACTAGTTATGAAGCTGATCCAAGAAGTTCATTCTGAAGACAATGACATGGTAAGAAGAATTAATTAGACCATACATCTTCAGCAAACCAGAGAGGAGGTCTACAACAGAGCATTACAAAAGCAAGAAAGCATCAAGAAGCTTTTTGATAGAAGGACAAAAGCAAATAATTTTAACATTGGTGACAAAGTTTTAAAGTGGGATTGAAGGAGAGAAGATAAGGGCAAGCATGGGAAATTTGGTAATTTATGGCTTGGTCCTTATCTCATTCATTCTACTGCTGGTAACAATGCTTATTTTCTACAAGAATTGACTGGAGCTAAACTATTTGGGGGTCCTGTCAATGGTAGGGTGCTCAAACATTATTTCTCTTGACCATATCAGTTTGGAAGCCTTTTTATTTTTTCTCATTGTAAATATCATACTTATCATTGCATTCAAAGTTAGAAAATGAGAAAATACAAAAACAATGGAAAGAGAAAGAGGGCAGATTGTAAAAACAAGAAAGGTATAGCCCCATATCAAAAAAGAGAAATAAAATTTGAAAGTGTGCAAGCTCAAATGCCACTTCTAAGAAACACACTCCTAGTTAGTCATACAACCTAATCATGACTAAATAGTTTTCAATTTACTACTCATAGGTTAGTGAATTAGATTTTCCAAACAGCTTAATCTTGGCTTATCAGTTAGGTAGATTAGGATAGAAGAAAAAGGTTCAAACAAGCTCAAAATCTGAACCTATGAGTTTCAAAAAGATACATGGCTCTAATATGTTTAAACCTTGAGCCAAAGATAGAAGAACTAGTTCTAATATGGCTAAAAATTGAACCAGAGAAAAAAGAGAAAAATAGCTCAAAAAATCCTAAAAATAGAGCTAAAGAAAAGTGAAGGATGTTCTTTAGTTTTTAGATCTTAATCCTTCACCATTTTGCTTTACTTTTATGCAATTTTAGTCTATGTGCAGCTTGTTTTTATGCCATAGATCAGCAACAAGTTAGACTGCTCAATCCTGGCTTGTTTGCTTTTAAATTTCTGTTTTAGAAATTAGAGAATAAACTCTGTCAAACAGTCTAATCCTGACAGAGTGCAGTTAGGTAGAGAAGCTTATGAACTCAACTGCTTAATCTGAGTTCATGGAGAAATAAGGGTAGAAATAGACTAGTTTTATGCTTTCAAAAGAATAAAATGTTTGTAAAAAGAGTTTTCCAATCCAAATGCACTCTGAAAGAAGAAAACATGTTAGATCATTAGGATTGGGTAGGTAGAAAGCTTGTTTTGATAGAATTCCATTGTTTTTAATGGCTGCTAACATTGTCAGAGAAAAAGAAGATCATAAAAGGAAAGAAAGTTGCAGCCCCATGGATGAGGCATTGATCAATTTCCAGAGAAGACATGTCTGAAGTTCTTGACACCTTCAAGAAGGTTCTATCCCCATGTGGAGCCACTGTTAGCCACCTATAAAAATTTTTCATATCAAATGGTGGCTAGATCATTTTTTAAGCCTTTAAGAAACAATTTTATGCCAAATTGTTAGTTCTTAAAGTCTTAGGAAGATAACTAAGCATTTAGTTAATCTTCACTACTGTTTCCCTCATAATCCTAAAGAATTTGTTGTTTGCCTAGAGAAGACTACTCAAAATCCCCTTCTCCCTTCATTTTACCCCTCCTTTCACTCATAATTAAACTCCATTTTTATCCCCTTTTCTTACATAAAAATCCTCTAAAAACCCTTCATATATCCTTTGAATCACTCCAAAACCCATTTTAAACCTTTTATTGGCCTCTCATTTGGTTTAAAACTGTCTTCATTTACCTACCGAAACCCTCAAATTGCCTCAAAAAGCTCTGTTTTTAGGCCAAAATACCTTTTCTGCACATATAATTTTCTTAAGCCCCTGAGGGCTTAACTCTGGTAGCATTTTGCCGCATAAAACCCTAAGCCCCGCAACCAGACGCTAAAGACCTTCCAAACCCCCAAACCCCCACCCTCCTTTGTATTTCATAAGTCTGATGGTTAGATGTTTTGGTGGATATCTGCCGTTGATCTTTGCAGATCAATGGTTGTCATTAAATCCGATCCCCGCCCTTACCTTTTATTTTTCCCATTTAACTCTGACTGATCAAAAAATCTTGATCGTCCATACTTTAAATCTGACGATCAGGATCAAACCCGATCCCCGCTCTCAACTTTCCCTCAGTCTATATTACTCTGCCCGATCATTGAATCTCGGCCATTCATGCTGTTCGATATGTGTTATATTCTTTCCACGACTAGCCCCACACGCTGTACATTGCGCCAAGCGTAGTAGGGAGGTCATAGGGGGGGTAGCAGCACCCCGGCAAAATTTTTTTTGGTGTGCTTACCCACTCATAGGCGGACCCACCCATGTTTTGTGCATGAGTTTGCACATGGTTTTGGGATACGATGATTTTCGGCCCCTGGTATTTTGTAGATCCGGTCAAGGGAACTACAGTGATGTTCTAATTCAGGGTTAATGGATTGGGGTTTATGTATGCTTCGGCATGTATATATATGTGTTGTAACACTAAAAGGAATATAATGAAAAATCAAGCTGGTCATCCCGTTTTGGGATCCAGGGGAAAATCTCTGTGTTTATCTGTTTTATGTTTTATGCTCTCGCTATTGTTTATTTTCTGTTATAAGATTCGTGTGTAGATAATTTATGTTCAGGGCTAAAACCTACATTTGGTATCAGAGTTGTTTCGGCTTCAAGGGGATGCCTTTGCTGCTGAGGGTTTTTTGCTCGGGCCTGAGGTAGACCCTGTTCAGTGGGAGATCTGCGGGATTGATTCTTGCAGTGAAAGAAGATGGTGAGCAGCGGGAAGATAGAGATCGAGAAATTTAATGGTCAGAGCTTTGAGTTATGGAAGCTCAAGATGGAGGATCTGCTGGTGGATAAAGATCAGTGGATCACAGTAGATCCAGGTACTAAACCAACAACAATTTCAGATGAAGACTGGAAGAAACTGGATCAGAAGGCTAAGAGCACAGTATAGTTGTGTTTATTAGAATCAGTATTGTTGAATGGATCTGGGGAAGCTACGATGAAGAATTTGTGGGAAATACTTGGGAATTTGTACCAATCTAAGTCTCTGATGAATAAGTTGTTCCTGTGGAAGAAGCTGTATAACCTAAGGATGAAGGATGGAGACTTGGTGACAGAGCATCTGAACGCCTTCAATACTGTGGTAAGTCAACTATCATCTGTTGATATTAAAATCTCAGATGAAGATAAGTGCATTAGTTTTTTTTGTTCTCTACCAGACTCGTGGGACAGTCTGGTTATTGCAATAGGTAGCAATACAAATACCTTGAATTTTGATGACATTGTCTCAGCCTTGTTGTCGGAGGAAATGAGATGGAGAAATATGGAGGGCCAGAATGGAGATGCCTTATCTGTACGAGGAAGGTCCCAAAATAGAAAAAAGAATAAGGTTTCGAGTGGGAGATCCAAATATAGAGGGAGATCTAAATCTCCTGGAAAGTTTGTAAAGGTATGTTGGAAATGCGGAAAGGAAGGGCACTACAAAAAGGAGTGCAGATCTAAAGCTCCTAAGAAAGGAAAGGGATATGATGATGCTCCTTCTGCAGAGGCAAAAACCACCTTGGATGAAGGTGGGGATGTGTATTTAGCTTCTTCTTCAAATACATATGTAGATCATGAGTCATGGTTGATTGACTCAAGTGCATCCTTTCACTTCACTCCCCATAGGGAATGGTTCTGCGAGTATGAGCAATATGATGGTGGTGATGATGGCACCTGGTTGGGATAGGAAACGGTCGTGGAAGTATACCCACTAAGGCAGAAGGCTGGGTGGAAGAGTTAAGAATACTTCATGAGGTATTGCATATTCATTCGAAAATCGGTTGTAAGCAAGATGGATGATGCGGGTGTAGAAAACAACTGTTCGAAGATGCAGATGGTTGGGGAGGCTGAGTATTAATGAGGAGTTCGATCTAGAACTGCGTACAACAAAGTGGCACTTTTGACTGTTGATAGATTATGGCACAATTGGTTCTGAAAGTGGAGCGAGAAGCCTAGTGGTATTTGAAGAAAAGACCATGCCATGGCATCAAATTCTTGGACATATTGCAGAGAAGGGCCTTCAGATACTGCATAGAAATGGTATGGTAGAAGGTATGTCTAATTTATCTCTGGATTTTGATTTCTGTGAACATTGTGTATATGGGAAGCAGAATCGAGTGAGTTTTCCTTCTGGTGCTAAGAGGGCGAACAAGATATTAGAACTTGTGCACGGTGATGTGTTTGGACCTGTGTCAGTTCCATCACTGGGAAAGTCTGTGTACTATGTTTCATTCATAGATGACTTCTCAAGGAATACATGGATATATTTCTTGAGGAATAAATCTGAAGCTTTTGACATATTTAAAGAATTTAAGGCTCTGGTGGAAAACCAGACAGAGAAGAAGATAAAGGCGCTAAGGACAGATAATGGTGGGGAGTTCTGCAAGAAGGAATTTGAAGAGTTCTGTAAGAAGTGTGGTATAGCATGGCAGAAGACTACTCCATACACACCTCAGCAAAACGGAGTTGTAGAAAGAATGAACAGAACACTGATGGAAAAGGCAAGAAGCATGCTCAGTGGTACTGGGTTAGGACAAGAATTCTGGGCAGAGGCAGTGGAGACTGCATGTTACTTAGTTAACAGATCACCTTCATCAACGTTGGAGGATAAGACTCCACATGAGGTATGGACTGGTAAGAAATCCTCTCTTTCACATCTAAAGGTATTTGGATGTGATGCATATGTACATGTTCCAAAGGAGAAAGGGACCAAGTTGGATAATAAATCTGAAAGGTGCATCTTTATTGGGTATAAGGATGGTTTAAAAGGTTACAAGCTTTGGAACCCGGAAACAAGGAAGGTTGTGTAAAGCCAAGATGTGGTGTTTAGAGAGGCGAAAGATGTTTTTAAACATGAAATCATACCAAAGGAACCTGAGAAGATAGAGTTTGAGCTAAAGGAGGATGAATCAGACTCTACAGTAGAAGAAGATTCAGAAGAGGAAGAGCCACAAACTCTAGCTTTGAGAAGATCAGTTTGGGAAAGAAGGCAACTAGAAAGGTATATTCCATCTATTTTTTGTTCAGGTTTTGCCTTAACTATAACTGATGATGATCCCAGAACTGTCAGGGAGGCAGTAGATTCCGAGGATGGAAAACTCTGGAAGGAGGCCATGGTTGATGAAATGGCATCCTTGCACAAAAATGAGGCATGGGATCTGGTGGAGTTGCTGGCTGGAAGGAAAACCATTGGGAGAAAATGGGTGTTTAAGAAGAAGATGAATGTAGAAGGAAAGGTGGAGAAACACAAAGCTCGTTTGGTAGCAAAAGGTTATTCCCAGGTGCTGGGAATTGATTTTGGTGATATTTTTTCTCCTGTTGCCAAAGTTACTTCTATTAGATTAATTTTATCTGTTGATGCTGCATTTGATTTTGAGATAGAACAAATGGATGTGAAGACAACATTTCTTCATGGGGATCTAGAAGAGGAGATCTACATGAAGCAACCTAAAGGCTTTGTGGTGAAGGGTAAGAAAGAACTGGTATGCAGGTTGAAGAAATCTCTATATGGGTTAAAAAAATCACCAAGGATGTGGTATCATAAATTTGATACCTATATACGGGGACTTGGATTCACAAGAAGCAAGGAGGATCACTGTGTTTATTTTAAATTAATTGGTGACCGTGTTATTTATTTGGTCTTGTATGTAGATGATATGTTGTTGATTGGAAATTACAAAGAAATTATCCAAGATTTGAAGACCCAACTGTTCTCCAAATTCGACATGAAGGATCTTGGTGTTGCAAACTATATTTTGGGCATGAAAATTAAGAGATATTGGGCAAAGAGGAAGTTCTGGTTAAACCAGAGGTAGTATGTCGAGACTATATTGCAGAGGTTCAATATGCAGGATAGTAAACCGGTAAATGTTCCTATTGCTGTAGGTGTAAAGCTATCTGCTGAACAGTGTCCCAAGACACAAGAAGAAGAGGAGGATATGTCCCATGTTCCATAGGCAAGTGCAGTGGGTATCCTGATGTATGAAATGGTCTGTACTAGACCAGAAATTGCACATGCAATGGGAGTATTGAGCAGGTTTATGTAAAACCCAGGGAAGGAGCATTGGACAATAGTGAAGCGGGTTTTCAAATATTTACGTGGCACTAGTGATTATGGCTTGTGCTACCAGGGAAGACCAGGATTGGAAAGAATGTTGGAAATTCATGGTTTTGTTGATGCAGACTGGGCTAGAGATCTGGACCAAAGAAGATCTACAAGTGGGTATGTGTTTAACCTATTTGGAGGCGCAGTTAGTTGGATGAGTAAAAGACAATCTGTAGTGGCTCTTTCAACTACAAAGGCAGAATACATAGCAACCACTCATGCAAGCAAGGAAGCAGTTTGGTTGTAGAGATTGTGTTCAAGTATGGGGTTGGTACAACAAGCTATAAGGATAGAACGTGATAGCCAAAGTGCAATTTTCTTGGCTAAGAACCCAACTTATCATTCAAAGACAAAGCACATTGATGTTCAATATCAATTTGTTAGAGATATGGTTGAGGCTAAAAGGGTTTTGCTGGTAAAGGTGGACACTTTGAAGAATGTTGCAGATGCATTGACGAAGTCTGTGAGCACTCAAAAGTTCTCTTGGTGTAGAGAAACAATGGGTGTTGTTAGTATGAATCTTTCGTTGGAAAAGACCACTTTAGCTACGCATAACAAATAGACCTAACATCAATTATGGCTGCCAATATCTTTAAGTTTGCAGTTAGTTGATCCAAATAATGCTGCACAAATCCAGATCTAAGCATAAAAGACATTAAGCAGTAAAAATAAAATGTAGCTCCATGCATCCAATAGACAAGACAAGAACAATGTATTTGAAAGAATTTTTTATATTAAAAGGGGGCACCTGAGAGGAAAACAAGAAAGGTGTTTCCGATTCTCCTCAATGGGATGGGTTCTTGAAAGCCCTCAGCATTTCAGATCTAAAATTTCTCTCTCTTGTTAGTGTAGAAAACCCAGACAAACATAGAACTCAAAGGGAGCTCACAAGGCAAAAATGGAGAATGTGACCAAGTATAGATCTAGAGTGATCTAATGCAATGAAAGGTCACTAATGAATGGGAAAACCCTTCTATTTATAAAAAAATATTAGGGTAGTCTAGAACTTGGTGCATGAATAAAATATTATTAATCAAATTGTAGAACCACCCTTTAGGAATATTTTATTATATTTGTTGGAGGGAAAAGGATTTTTGACTTGGGTCAATTCCTTTATTTATAAATAATAAATAAATAAATGATTTATTTATTATTTTAAGGAAATGGTGGGAATATAATTAAATAAATAATGATTTGTTTAATTATTTATAAATGATTTAGTCAAATTTAACTAGGAATATTATTTAAATAACGATTTAAATAACTTATTCCTAGGAAATAATCAAATAAATAAGGATTTATTTAATTGATTTCCTTGTTTTGGGTTAAATATGACCAGGAAATATAAAAAAATATAGATTTTTTTATTATTTCATTTTGGGGTTTCCTGTTTAGACCATAAACAACTTAATAAAGGTGTTTTACTAAGTTATTTCACATAGTGAAAGCAATTTTACTTAGGGTTAAATTGGTCTTACATGGTGTACTTGGGTTCATCTAATGATAATAGGTTAGATGAACAAAAAATGGTGTAACATATTGCCCCCCAACGTATGAGTGTTAGGAGCAAATCGTATGACCAAAGTACGTTGTAAGAACGCAATCACTAGACATCAAGAGGGAAGTCAGAGAGAGAAATGGAAGGTAGTCTAATGTGCTAAAGGACTAGACCTTGAGGAGACGAGACTTACATGTGCAACAAGTCTCTAGTTTATGAAGTGGTACCTGTGCTAAAGGCGGCGGGGGAGGCATACCTATGCCCGCCGAGACAAAGTACAAAATAATAGTATGTCCAGTAAACAAGGAACCGAACTATAAAGTACATGTTGGCATAAATATGAGCCAGAAAAATAGAATGATGAATCCCACATACATGCTATGCCTAGAATAACATCCAGAACTTATAAAATAATATTTTAGTACATGAGATACAAATACAACCCAAATGCCCCCTATACATGGGGAAGGGCTCGCAAAATCTGACTGATACATGCAAATCGAAAACGCGCTGCAAGCGGCTGAGGCCGACATAATCAAATGTAAGGAGCTGCATCGAGGGCTGAAATGAAGGAGTCATCCGGGCATGTGGGGGACTACCTGCAGGGCCACCCCCTCATGAGGGTTGAGACATCTCACACACACCTGGGAATCACCAATAGCTGCTGCTGCATCACTGGACCATCAAGTATACGGATCACGATCATGCTGAAAGGAGCTCTAACAAAGGTACACTGCCCTCTAGACCTGTCTTCTGTATTAATTGAGCTGATGTTGACAGAAGGAGGTCCACCATAGGTGAGGCAATAAGGGATCCCCAACTAAGGCGCGAGAGAAAATAGTAGAGCGACTAACAGACAAACACTAATGATGATGATGAAATGGGGGAAGATCCAAAGGGGACCATATAAAAACATGAGTACAAAATGGTATCTCATGACGAAAATTGACAAGAACAAGAATGAGTATGGAGGCAAAGCGGTGCCCCAAGGAAAAGTGTTGTAAGTGAGAAAATCTGATTTTTAGGAGAGGTGAAGTAGGACTTCGTGGAAAATAGGTGTCCTGGTGAAGTGGCGAATTACGAAAACAAACCGATGCTAGCTATATAAAAGAAAATAAAACGTGCATTTCGAATGGGAAATGCTAAGGGTAATATCTCTTAAGATAGAGTGCATTGCGAGGATTAGGAAGGGGGTGGCCTTTAAAGTCCTCTAAAAGATATGCCCCCTTACCAAGGTCTTTAATGATGATGTAAGGACCTAGCCATAATGAGTCAAACTTCCCATGACCGAGGGTATCGTGGTCCTGGTCATATACTAGAACAAGGTCACCTTCATGAAAGGTACGAGGGTGGACTTTTCGGTCATACTGAGCTTTGGCGTGCTTTTTGGCCGCTTCAAGAGTTTGCAATGCAACACGATGGTCTTCAGAGGCGCACTCAAGCATGATAAGTCATTGTTCTAGAGGTTGGGTATCAGGGAGAAGTTCAACGGCCAAGTGAAGGGAGGGGATTTCACACTCGATCAGTAAGACTGTCTCGTTGCCAACGACAAGGTGGAAAGGAGCGAAACCGGTGGCGGTTTTAATAGAAGTACGATAAGCCCACAAAGTAGGGAAGAGCATAAGATACCAATTTGTTTTGTGCTTATTCACCGTTTGTTGAAGCATGGTCTTAAGAATTTTGTTGACCACTTCAACTTGGCCATTACCTTGGGGGTAATAGGAAGATGAATATTGGTGCTCAAAACCCAATAGTGAGGATAGCTCATGCCAAATATCATCTTCAAAATGTCGGCCATGGTCAGAGACCAATTGTTTTGGAACTTTGAATCGAGAAATGACGTGGTTAAAGAAAAAGAGGGCTGCGGTGGCTACCGTATTGTTGAATGTTGGTATAGCTTCGACCCATTTAGTGAAATAGTCAACCGCCATGATGATATATTTGTGGTTACCAATAGATGGAGGTTGACATTCCATAAAGTTGATGGCCCATTTGCAGAAAGGACTAGTTGTGATGACAGGATGGAGGGGAGCGGGAGAAGCTCGAGCCTTAGGGGTGAAATGTTGGCAATTGGAACAGTGTTTGACTGCTTCAATGCAATCGCTAAAGAGAGAAGGCCAAAAATACCCAACGTGCATGATTTTTTGGGCAGTGGCGAGGCCGGACAGGTGGCCACCACAAGCGCCAGTATGACAGGCATTGAGGACTTGCTCGGCTTTAGTGTGTGTGAGGCAACGGCGAAGGACAGTATCTACTCCACGACGATAAAGGTCATCACCGATCAGAAGGTAGCGAGGGGCTTGGTGTCGGATACGTCGTCAAGCATCACGATCAAGATGAAGGGCGAACTTTTTGCTTCACAAGTAAGTAAGGATGTCACCGTACCAAGGATCGTTGGTGGTGATGGCGAATAAATTTTCATCGGGAAGAGCATCATTAATTGGAGTATCTTGCGTCCCGGTAGGTAAATCGGAAATGAGTTCAGCGAGGACTAGACCTTTCTTACTTTTTGGGGTGAAAAATTCAAGGTCGAATTCTTGGAGGATAATGACCCAACGAGCGTACTTCCCACTGAGGATGCGTCGACTCAATAGGAAAGCCATAGGGTTGGAATTATTCACAACCTTGGTGGAACGCATGAGGATATAATGACGCAGTTTTTGGACCGAGAACACGACAACTAGTGCTAATTTTTCTTCATGTGAGTAGGACATAGGTGGACCAGCAAAGTTCTTACTGACATAATAGATCACATGTTCGATACCATTATCATCCTCCTAGATAAGGACACCAGCAACCGAATAGGTGGAAGCGGAGATGTATAGGATGAAGTCTCGGTCAAAGTCAGGAGGATGGATCAAGGGAGCAGATGTGATAGCATGCTTGAGGGCATCAAAAGACTCTTGAACGTAGGTATCCCAAAAAAATGGGGTGTGAGATTGAAGAAGTCTAAGGAAGCCATGTGCGGTAGTGGCATAGTTAGGAATGAATCGACGAATAAAATTAGCTTTACCTTGGAGACTTTGTAGCTGGCGTAAGGTACAAGGAATAGGAAGTTCAAGAATGGCTTGAACCTTCAAAGGGTCGAGAGTTATCCCGTCTTTAGACACTATGAAGCCGAGGAGACGACCGGTGGGAACACAGAAGACACATTTCAATGGGTTGAGGTGAATGTTATACTTGCGACATCGGAGGAAAATGGTACGCAGATCATGGAGGTGTTGCGCTTGATGTTTAGAACGCGTAGTAAGGTCATCTAAATAGGCAAGGATAATATGAGCTAAGTCATGGAAACAATAAGACATGGCTCGTTGAAAAGTGGCGTCAATGTTTTTAAGGCCAAATGGCATGACTCAGTATGCGAAAGTGCCCCATGGACTAATGAACGCAGTTTTAAGTTGATCAACATGACAGATAACGATTTGGTTGTATCCAGAGAAGCCATCCATAAAGGATAGAATCTCTTGCCCCGCACACTCATCAATGATTTGGTCAATAAATGGTGTGGGGAAGTTGTCTTTGGGACAAACTTTGTTCAGATCTTCAAAGTCGGTGCAAACATGAATGGTGCCTTGTTTTTTGAGGACGGGAACTGGGTTGGACACCCAAGTGGTGTATTCAATGGGATAAATGAAACTAGCCTGCCGGAGCTTATCGATTTCAGCTTTGATGGCTTCACATCTGGAGGGATGAATGGGTCTCAACTTTTGACGGACCAGAGTGGCATCAGGCGATGTGTCGATATAGTGTTCGACAATGGCGGGATTGACTCCGAGCATTTCTGAGTAGGACCAGGTGAAAATATCACTGAATTCTTTGAAGAGTTTGGTGTAGGCTTCAATTTCTTCAGGAGTGCATTGGGCGCCCATGGTGATATGTTCTTTGATTCCTGGTTTGACAGAAATGTTTATTTTGATGGTAGGAGAGATATTGGCCATATTGCCTTCTTCGAAAGCGTCAGGTGAAGGGATGGGGTTTTTAAACCAATCGACTTTATCGGGAATGAAGTCTTTAGATTCGACAGCATATTGGTCATGGGATTGATGTGGAAGGAGGTATGCACAATGGTGCATATCGTCCCATAGAAAATCAGGTTCGGTCATGGCTTCAATGATGTCTTCATCTGACTGGACGATGGGAAGAGTGGAAGGAATAGGATGACCTGATGAGGTAGAAATATGAGACTCCTGATTGTGAGGGGAAAGGCTCACATGTGTGACATCATGTGGGGTGACAGATGAGTAAGCAGATGAGTGATTAGGTGAAACGTCGGGGGAAGGCACTAAGGGGTCAGTCGCCGGGAATCGCGGTGATGAGGAAAGGTAAGAAATAGTGGCTGAAGGTTCGGTCATTTCAATATCAGGATGGGAAATGTTAATTGGGATGGACAGGTTGTCTGGTGCTATTGAAGAAGGACTATGGTCAAGTGTGGCTATGAATTGGCGGTATGCGGCTAAAGAAGAACGATACTCGTCAAGGCGGGGGCAAAGGTGGGTATAATGTCCATGGAAATTGCACAAAGAACAAGGGTGATTGGTGCGCAAGTTTTTAAGTTTCAGGAGGGAATCAGGTATGGTGACATAGACCTTAGGGATATCAGAATCCGGGAACATTTCATTGACCATGGTCTTGAGATGCGGTAATTCAGGAAAAGTATGGGTGGAGTGACCGACAACATCACACAAAGCACACTGGATGGTATGCTTTGGAGGCCGAGGAGGGGCAAATTTTGTTGGGGCAACCTTGTCCTTTGATGCCCCCCTGCGAGCTTTGCTATTCTTACCCGAAGTGGTCGCAACAGGATGTGGTTCCTGATGAGGTGACTGAGGTACTGTTGCAGCGGGAGAAGTCATGGGGACTGGTTGAACCGGGGTCAAAGCAAGATATGGTTTGGGTTGACCAGGCAGGGTAGTGGCTGGAGGGTCAAGGTACCAGACGGGTATACCCAAGGTCAAGTTGGGGAGGGATAGGGTGGCCAAGATAGAGATGGAATAAACTCCGGGAGGAGGAGCAAGGAAAGGTATCTGACCAACAGGGTAATGGCCAGGAGGAATGGTGCCAAGGGGGTTGATATCGAGTGGAATCGACCCAGGAGGGAAGAGAGGTGCATGGGGACTATTTGTAGAAGGAGATTCAGAAGGAAGAAGGCTGGCTAGCAGGGGCGAAGGGCTAGGAGCTGGTGGGGGTGGGTGAGGTTGAGTTTGCTGACTAGCCAAAGTGGGATGCTTAAGGTCAGCCCAAGATGATTGCATCATGAAAACGTTCACCAAGCTAGGATCAGGTATAGGAGGAGGGTCCATAAAGGTTCCAAGCAAGGAGGAGTCTTTATAGACACTGGGGGAAACACTGGGCAAAGAATCAATGATTGGCTTATTAGTGACAGTAGAGATAGTGGACTCAGGGGAGGTCTGAGATTTTGGTTCATGATATGTCAACTGGTCGAAGGTGACAATATTTCCATTATGAGGGAAAAAAATCTTGTGGTGGACTGCGGATGGGATGACAAACATGGCATAGGTGTAACTACGCCCCAAAATAATGTTATAGTCAAGAGGGGTGTCGATAACTTCAACGTCAACACAAAAAGTCTTGCCCACAAGGGTGATAGGATAGTTACGGAATAGGCCAATGGGTTGGGAGGCATGGTGTAAAGTTTTGTAGATGTTCTATGCTAGTAGCAATTTCACTTTTCTTTCAGCAATCATACAAGTAGTAAAGCAAATGCATGTAACATAGGCAGATCTTACGTAAGACAAATGTGTATATCTGCTTCTTGGCGGTCATCAGATGCTTCAACTCAAAGAAAGTCTTCTTTGGTCACCACCACATGTCACAACAACTCTTCAATCGCAGATGAGTCAACCCAAGTCAACTCTGCAAAAGTCAACGCTGTCCTGAAAAGTCAACGCAGGGGCAGCAAGCTAAACGTCAACGCAGCAGCAAAACGGTCAACCCTTTGACCTCGATTTTTGTGCCAGGTAGTACGGCCTTCATAAATCGAACCTTCCACAAGTTTTCAGCTTGTTTGGACCAAGCGTTGACCAAAGTCAACACTGGTCAAAGTTTCTGCGAAACCCTAGCAGCAGAAAATCCGTACTTCAGCTCAGCCGTACAATTTGTCCTCTTCGTCCTTCACACGTGTGGCTGAAACTTGTCTTTAGGTAGCTCGTACTATTTGATGAGAAGAGAAGATGATGAGTTGCGTTGATGATGAAATGCTCTTCAACTTTTCCTGTATTTATATCAATCATGAGGGTGTGTGACACATCTGTTGGGCATGCGAGCCTACATTACAAAACTGGCCGACCTTGCACATATAATTTATTAAAAATAATAAATTCAAAATATAAGTTGTGCTCATCGGATTAAGACATATTTTATATGGATTTTACATCTCTCAGAAAGAGGAATCCAACAAAAATATTAGCTTCTTAATCTGAGCATCAGAACATGGAGTTTGGACCTAGTTGTCCAAATTTATCACTCCCTCTCAACTAGGGAGAACTCCATCTATTAGTGCAATCAACATCGTGCGTCATCCCGCCGAAACTTGCTTTGCTGGCTTCTTTATTTCAGAACAGAAGTGGGTCAGTCACAAAGACATCATCCCCCGACTGACATAGTCAGTCCAGAGGTCCCAGACCTCACAAACCTTGATCCCAGATCAAGTGGTTGGACCGTGCCATCCTAGATAGAGAGTACGGCAATCTCTGATGCGTCCATCAGTCTTTGTTAATAGTCTCTAGCTTTTCCACACCTCATTGGCCAAATGAGAGGTACTTCCCATGAGCCCTGAACTCAATGGGTAGGATGCATACGGGGCACAGATAAATGAGTGGTGAACCAGCTCAACAATCACAAGGGTGGGGCAGAAGCATTATGAGTGCTTATAGCTCCGAGAAGCTATCCCCAAAGCCCCCCAGAGCTCCCAGAGCTCATCGTCCAACAGAACCCACATCATAGGGTCTTTCCACGACACCAAGACTCTCACGGAAGGTTAGGAACTTGACCTTCCCCAGGGGCTTAGTGAGAATATCCGCGACCTGCTCATCAGTTCCTATATGATCGAGCCTAACGGCGCCTCGCTGTACCATATCCCGGATAAAGTGGTACCTGATATCAATATGCTTGTACTAATCAGGGGAACTGGATTCTGCACAAATGAATCCTCATGGTTATCACAAAGGATAATCTGCATCTAGCACATGCTTCACTCACAAAGAGCTTTCGCAACCAAGTGACTTCACAACAGGCCATACATGTTACAATGTATTCGGCCTCAGCGGTGCTCAAGACTGCCGACTTTAGATTCCTGCCCGAAGCAGATCTACATGTGAAGTAGCATCCAGATGTGCTCTTGTGATCCACCACACTGCCAGCCCAATCGGCATCAGTATATCCACGGAGTGTTATACTCCCGGCAGTGTATCTCAGCCCATGGTCTGTCGTGCCTCAGAGATATCTCAAGAGTTTCTTGGCACCAACCCAGTGAATGTTATGATCAACCATGTGTTGACTCAAAGTGTTCACTGCACAGCATATGTTCGAACAAGTGTTCATTGAGAACATCACGGTCCTTATGAGTTCACGATACTCAGTAGGACGGGCCCAGCAACGTTGCTCCTCAACTTCTTAAAGTTGAGTTCCATGGACTTACAGTCCATCATACCAGAACTTTCCAGAAGCTTCACAATATATTTTCCTTGAGAAAGGAAAATCTCTCCAGGTCTCTGCCAAACCTCCAGGCCTAGGAAATAGTGCATCAGTCCTAGGTCTTTCATCTCGAACTCAGCAGCAAGCTCCCTCTTACATTGATGAATGAGAGGGTCATCACCAGTCAGGAAAAGGTCATCCACATATAATACCAGAATGAGAGGCTTCTCTTTCTCAACCTTGAAGAATAAGTTCGGATCAGCATTACTTCTAGTGAAGCCCAGCTTCATCAAGTAACTATCCATCCTTTCGTACCAAGCTCTGGGTGCTTGCTTTAACCCATAGAGGGCTTTCTTCAACCTGCAGACATAAGTGTCTCGATCTTGAACTTCAAATCCTAGAGGTTGTTCCACATACACCTCTTCCTTTATTGCACCATGCAGAAAAGCGGTCTTGACATCCATCTGATGAAGACTCCATCCTTGCGTAGCAGCAAGGGCTATGATGGATCAGATGGTGGTATATCGTGCCACAGGTGCAAATATATCGTCATAGTCAATTCCTTCCTTTTGAGAGAAACCACGGGCAACAAATCTTGCCTTAAACTTTTCAGCACTCCCATCAGATCCATGTTTAATCTTGTAGAGCCATTTAGCGGTGACAACAGATTTGTCCTTCGGTCTCGGGACCACATCCCAGACATCATTCTTCATAATAGACTCACATTCTTCATGCATAGCATCCTTCCAAACTTGATGCTTGATGGCTTCCTCAAAAGATCCAGGTTCAGATTGTACAATAGTACTCATGGCAGCTAGATACCCTTGGTATCTACACGGCTTCTTGCTTTCTCGGAATGTCCCTCTTGGGGCAGCATGACCCTCAGCATCTTCGAGGGTGTCCCTGAGCTATGATGGTCTCTTTCCTAGAGAAGGGGAAGGATCAATAGGGTCCATTGGCCCTTCAACATCAGGCATAGTCTCATCCTGGGGTTCTTCCAGATTTCCAGGTCTTTCTTTATGATTTTCTTCAAATCTAGGAAGATCTACTACTTTCTTCAGGGAAGCATCTTCGTCAAAAGTGACATCATGGCTTATCTCTACTTCCCTTTGACCTAGGTACATAGACTCTATATGCCTTAGAAGTCTCACTGTAGCCCACAAACATTCCTTTCTTCCCAGTAGCATCTAGCTTACTTCTCTTTTCTTTCGGTACATGAAAATAGACAAGACATCCAAAAATTCTAAAATGTGAGACATCAGGTTTCTTACCAGAGAAAACCTCTTCGGGAGTTTTGGAGTCCAAAGCGGAATGAGGGCATCGGTTTTGAATGTACACAGCAGTATTTGCAGCTTCTCCCCACAGAAACTTTGGTAGACCCTGGTCACATAGCATGGCACGGGCAGCTTCCACAATAGTCCTATTCTTACGTTCAGCAACACCATTCTGCTCAGGAGTATATGCAGTGGTAGTCTCCCTCTTAATGCCAGCTTCTCTGCAAAAGTCTTTGAACTCATTTGACTCATATTCAGTGCCATTGTCAGTCCTCAAAAATCTTGATCTTCTTTCCGGTCATATTTTCCACCAAGGCTTTGAAGGTACGGAACCACATGAAAGCCTCATCCTTCTTTTTCAAGAAGTATATCCAGGTTTTGAGAGAGAAGTCATCAGTAAATGTCATATAGTAAGAACATCCCCCCAGGGATGTTACAGGCAACATACCAGAAAGATCAGAATGGACCAGTTGCAATATCTCAGATGTCTTTGTGACACTTGAGGGGAAAGGTCCCCTTGTATGTTTTCCTTTAGCACAGCCCTTACATACACCTTCATGATTATTTCCAAAATCAGGCATCCCTGTCACCACCTTCCTTGCTTCGGGAAGGGCTTTGTAATGAAGGTGTCCAAATCTTCTGTGCCATAGTTCGGTTTGTCGGATAGTATCACAAGTCATAGCTCCCAACGGACTCCCTCCAACCTGGTAGAGTGTACCAACTCTAAAACCAATTGAGATAGCTTCCTTGAAGCTCTTCTTCCACATGAGTACCTTTCCATCAGAGAAAGTTACATTGAATCCTTTGTCTTCCATGGCAGATACAGACACAAGGTTCTTCTTCAATTTGGGTACATAGAGTACATCTTGTAGACGGAGAACTTGTCCTTGAGACAAGTGAAGGGTCACAGTCCCGGTCCCTTTTACAGGATAAGTGGCATTATCCCCAAGGATAATTTCTAGATTAGCATCCCTTTCAACCATGTCAGAAAGTGCTTCCTTGAATCCGGTGATATGTCTTGAGGCACCACTATCAATTAGCCAGACATCCATCGTGTCGGGCAGAGATGCAGCTGAGAGAGCAGATACCAGAATATACTCATTTCTTTTATCAACAACATTAGACTCCTCATACCTGGTATTTCTGGACCTCTTAGAAGGTTGATTGTTTCCACCAAAGTGAGCCTTCCTCTTTCCTTTGGATTTGTCATTTCTTCGATTCCCATTTCTTCGGTTGTTGATGTTATCGTCACTATCGGGAGAATCCTTCTTGAAGGGGCATTCTCTAGCATAGTGTCCAGGCCTATGGCAGGTGAAACATTTACCCTTCTTCTCTTGAGTCTTTGTCCTTCTTTTGTCCTTAGAACCACCCGAGTTCTTCTTTCGGGAATGAGCACCATAGGCAGCATTTCTTTCATTATCAAATTCCTTCATCCTTGTTTCTTCTTGCATACATCTAGACATAAGCTCATCAAAGTTAGGAATGGTATTATTGTTGAGAATGGTAGTTGTGAATACTTGCCATTCATATGGAAGTCCTCCAAGTGCGGTGAGAACCATCTCACGATCAGCTATTGTCTCCCCAATAGCTAGCAGATTGTTCTTGGTTTCGGTCAACTTCATAAAGAAAGTTTGAATAGACTCGTCTCGGCCCTTCTTCATATTCTTCAACTTGTTCTTGAGGAATAGCACTTGGTTCACATTGTTTACTTGGAACATAAGTATCAATTTGTCATACATCTCCTTGGATGTGCCTAGTTCAGATATGTAGGCTACCAGAGTCTTATTTATGGATTCCCTGATCAGCAGCTTTGCTCTGATTTCTCCCTTCTTATACTTGTTTCTAACAACAGCAGATGCATTGGATGGAGGTTCTTGAATCCTCCCTGTCACATGATCCAGGAGATCATGATCTTCTAATTTGAGATCTAATATCATCTTCCAGGCATGGAAGTCATCACTTCCAGTCAGCTTGTCATTCTCCCTGAATTCAAGACTAGTGGAACCCATTTCCTTCGATGATGATTGCTATAGATAGAGTTTGTCTTCACCTCAGCTTTGATACCATGTAAAGTTTTGTAGATGTTCTATGCTAGCAGCAATTTCACTTTTCTTTCAGCAATCATACAAGTAGTAAAGCAAAATGCAGATAGAACATATAAGTAGATCTTACAAAAGACAAATCAGAAACAGGAAAAATGTGTGTATTCGTTTCGGCGGTCAATAGGATGCTTCAACCAGCAAAGTCTCCTTTGGTCAGCCAGCCCAGCATGTGTCACAACAACCCTTCAATCAGTAGATGAGTCAACCCAAGTCAACTCTGCAAAAGTCAACGTTGTCCTGAAAAGTCAACGCAGGGGCAGCAAGCTAAAAGTCAACGCAGCAGCAAAACGGTCAACCCTTTGACCTCGATTTTTGTGCCAGGTAGTACGGCCTTCATAAATCGAACCTTCCACAAGTTTTCAGCTTGTTTGGACCAAGCGTTGACCAAAGTCAACGCTGGTCAAAGTTTCTGCGAAACCCTAGCAGCAGAAAAACTGTACTTCAGCTCAGCCGTACAATTTGTCCTCTTCGTCCTTCACACGTGTGGCTGAAACTTGTCTTTAGGCAGCTCGACTATTTGATAAAGAGAAGATGACAGATGAAAGTTGATGACGAAATGCTCTTCAACTTTCCCTGTATTTTATCAACTGCGTAGGTGTGTTAGATATCTCAGCTTTACTTAGACATTATAAAACTGCGACCTTGCACATATAATTTATTAGTAAAATAATAACTAAAAGAGTATAAGTTCCCGTTTCACTCTGATTTAAGACATATTTTATATGGATTTTACATCTCTCAGAAAGAGGAATCCAACAAAAATATTAGCTTCTTAATCTGAGCATCAGAACATGGAGTTTGGACCTAGTTGTCCAAATTTAACACAGGCCATCCCATGCACGAAGGGTGATTGTGGAAGGGGCTAGCTCAGGAGATTCGAGTTGTTTCCAAACCGAAGCAGACATCACACAAGTAGATGCCCCCTCATCAATAATACATCAAGCGACGTTGGCATTTCAAATTTTGACTGGGATTTGGAAAACAACAGAAGCATGAAGGGGGGATGGTCTGACTGACGGGCATCGAAAATGATCAATTGGTTATCATTAGGATCTACATCACCTATGGCAGATAGTAGAGCCTTTTTTTGAGAAGGACACAACTGGAGGAGTTCCAGTGTTGAAATGGTAGCAGGAGATTGTGCCAGATCATCTACTATGCTATATGAATGGGAAGCCTGACCAAAGGCAGCATTTCGGCGTAATGGGCCCTTAGGAATATTAGTATGAACCTCAGCTTTTAGGTGGAGGGAGACCGAGTTTGAAGGTTAAGGTCGACGGTGAGAGGTTGGTCAGAGGCCATCATGAGAATCTGGTAATCAGAGGAACTAGAAGGGGAAGGTTGAGTGGTTACCGGGGCATGGGGTGGTTGAGTAGCCATGAATCCTTGTTGAGGGAAAGGATTGGTAAACACAACGGGTTGAGAAGTAGCCGTATTGGGAGGGATAGTAGGGGAGGAATGTTGTCTCTGCACGATGGCCTGAGACTCCCACATCTTCCGCATCTGGGGTAACAGGGGACAATCATGAGTGTAATGAGCATAAACACCGCAACACGAATATGGCTTATTGGTACGAAGCGGTCTGTCTGGCTTGGGCTGAGAGCCCTGTGGCTGGTTGGTAGTGTTAGAATCAATACTTGAAGGATTGGATCCATGATTACCAAAGGTAGACTGAATTCCTTTCCTATTTCTTTGAGAAGGAAGAGAATTGGTCGCGCCCTGCTGTGAAAATACTTGCCTTAGAGGGGGTAGTAAGTGCGGCTGTGGGGGTGGAGAAAGCAAGGGAGTGGGAGGTCCAAATGCTGGAGGAGCTGGGACACCAGGCTATGGGTAAGGATAAGGGTTAGGATGGGCCACATTGAGGTAAGCAGGAGTGAGGGAAAAAGGAGCAGGCATGTCGTATCCTGGATACATGCTACTTGGAGGGGGGAAAATGTTGGAGGTGCTGGCCCCTCCTGGAGGGAAACCATAGCCCATAAGAGGTTGAGCAGAGGTATGTGAAAGAATTTTTTATATTAAAAGGGGGCACCTGAGAGGAAAACAAGAAAGGTGTTTCTGATTCTCTTCAATGGGATGGGTTCTTGAAAGTCTTCAACATTTCAGATCTAAAATTTCTCTCTCTTGTTGGTGTAGAAAACCCAGACAAACATAGAACTCAAAGGGAGCTCACAAGGCAAAAATGGAGAATGTGACCAAGTATAGATCTAGAGTGATCTAATGCAATGGAAGGTGACTAATGAATGGGAAAACGCTTCTATTTATAAAAAAATATTAGGGCGGTCTAGAACTTGGTGCATGAATAAAATATTATTAATCGAATTCTAGAACCACCCTTTAGGAATATTTTATTATATTTTTTGGAGGGAAAAGGATTTTTGACTTGGGTCAATTCCTTTATTTATAAATAATAAATAAATAAATGATTTATTTATTATTTTAAGGAAATGGTGGGGATATAATTAAATAAATAATGATTTACTTAATTATTTATAAATGATTTAGTCAAATTTAACTAGGAATATTATTTAAACAAGGATTTAAATAACTTATTCCTAGGAAATAATCAAATAAATAAGGATTTATTTAATTGATTTCCTTGTTTTGGGTTAAATATGATCAGGAAATATAAACAAATATAGATTTGTTTATTATTTCCTTTTGGGGTTTCCTGTTTAGACCATAAACAACTTAATAAAGGTGTTTTACTAAGTTATTTCACATAGTGAAAGCAATTTTACTTCGGGTAAAATTGGTCTTACATGGTGTACTTGGGTTCATCTAATGATAATAGGTTAGATGACCAAAAAATGGTGTAACAGGTGTTGAAGGCCTAATTACTAAGCTCTCCTGTGGCCCCCTGTGGAAAGAAAACAACAAGTGGGAGAATGTTGGGTATGTGTTATATTCTTTCCACGACTAGCCCCATGTGTTGTATGTTGCGCCGAGTGCAGCAGGGGGGTCACATGGGGGGCGGCAGCGCCCTGGAAAAAATTGTTTTAGTGTGCGGACCCACTCATTGGTGGACCCACCCATGTTTTGTGCATGAGTTTGCACATGGTTTTGGGGTATGATGGTTTTCGACACCTGGTATTTTGTGGATCCTGTCAAGGGAACTACGGTTATGTTCTAATCTAGGGTTAATGAATTGGGGTTTATGTATGCTTCAGCATGTATATATATGTGTTGTAACACTAAATGGAATATAATGAAAAATTAAGCTGGTCGTCCCGTTTTGGGATCCAGGGGAAAATCTCTGTGTTTATTTGTTTTATGTTTTATGCTCTCGCTATTGTTTATTTTCTGTTATAAGATTCATGTGTAGATAATTTCTGTTCAGGGTTAAAACCTACACTTGCTTCAAATCCTACGGTTGGAATCTAACCCGATAATACCCCTGCCTTGCAAAGCACCAACCCAATCATTCATTCATCCAATCGCCTCCCCTTTTGACCTCAGCAAGAAATCCCGACCATTGGTTGATTTCATCTAATGGTCGTGATTTAATCTCATGTCCAAGAGCTGTCTAAACCAATTTCCACAGAATTTTGTTAACTTTTATGTGTTTTTGCAGGGTATAAAGGTTTTTCCATAGTGTTGAAAAAGAAACAAGGGCCGGGGATGACGATCCCTCAGGACATTATCAATGAAGAAGATGAATCCACAGGGTTCAAATAAAAATTTATCCATGCCTCATGAGCACTTATAACATTATAAAACCCTCTGCGTGCTTGAAAAACAACAAAGGCACAACAAAAATTAATCAAACAAAGAGTATCAATGTAAAAGGGTGAGATCAATGCAGAAATCAATGTTTAAAGGTTTTTAACATAGTTTTTTAGGGATTAAGGCATAAATTCGATTAATCAAAGGCCTGATCCACAGTTAAAGACCGCATGAAGACCAAAAAGGAAGATTGAAGCCTAATTAGGTCTAAAACATAGATCTAAAGTAAATTAAAGGTGTTTTAGGGAAAAAACAAAGATATCTATCAGGCCGAGAAGCCTCCACTGCCACATCAGAGGCTAATTGAATCCTCTCCAGCTTCCAAAAGCCACAACAGCCTCAAAGAAATCAAAGAAGGCATAGTTATTGCCTGTTTCATAGATATTTGCATAAAGACAGCTGAACAATTAATTCAACCAAAGAAACTTATTGCAAACTATAAAAAAAGTTAATACAAAGATAAGAAAGTGCCATGAAGTAAATATTCTCATACATTAAGCCTTAGAAAGCAGAAACAGAGTTATGAAACAGAGATATAGATAGAATGCATTCCCGCCTTATGCCTTGCATGGTTTTCAAGGCCAAGAAATGCATTAAGTGTAGAATTAATTATATTTGAACCCTAGAAACTCTTCCACCTCCTCATTTTCCTATAAAATCTCCTTGAGGAGCACATTGTAAAGGGTTGGTTGCTGCACTTTGATGTAATGCTTGTAGTTCGAAACTTTCTATATGTAAATAGTTTTCAGAGGCTCTTGAAGCTCTGTTTGTGATCAAAGAAGTTAGGCTGAGAAGAAAAGATGTTGCTGTACTGAAACACTGGTCTTGAAGTATGTAACTGGATTGACATCAATATACAAGCTGATTTTTGGGATCTTGGACTATATCATTGGTGAAATACTTCTTACTGTTATTTGTTTTCCTTTCATGTATGCCATTTTGTTCACCTTTTCTCTGATAAAGAACAACAAATATAGAGTTAGGATTTACTGTTAGAAGTACCCTACTCTCACTGATAATATTTATCTTCATGTTTTCCTCCAATTGTGTTTTTAAGAATGAATTAAGTGTAAACATTACCAAGGAATGTTGGTTTGTCCCTGTCTTGATGTGAAAAACTTGAAAGGAATTTCTTGAATGATATTTTCATTATATGATGAGTAGAGTTAGACTGGAAAAGTTTATGGTTTTCCCTGTCTTCTAGTTTCTTTCTCCAAAGGTCGTTTTGAAGGTTTCCCTAAGAGTATGCTGAAGCAGGCTTAGATTGTAATATATCTTGCTTGATCTTAAGCTGCACTTTGTTTTCTTATCTGTTTTCATCCCTTCTGAAAGTAGTCATGTGGATTTCTGGATTGTTTGTATGATAAGTTAGCTTTAATACAAGCTTGTCCAAAGAAGTTTAAGGTTAGCCCTGTCTTTGGTTGGTTTCAAACAATTGCTTAAAAGGATTTTCTTGTTTGGAAAGTTGATGAATCCTTGTTGAAATTATTGACTTCTTCCACCCTTTTCAACACTTTTAATGTTCCATTCATCATTTAATCTAAAGGATCTTTTGATATAGATGACTTGCCCCTTTGATCACTCTTGAAATTGTTGCACAATTAAACCCTTTTATGACTCCATAGCCCAATGGATTAAGTCCTGTTTCATATCTATCCTATTAGCTAAATCTTGTTCTGATTATTCACATCTTCACCCCTTTGAAACTATTTCATGTTTTAGGACATTCCACTCAATTAAAAATCATGCTCAACCATCCAAACAAACAAAAAACCCTTTTTCATAATAAATAGCCTAATATCATACCAAAAGCCTTAAAGATAAATAAATCTTTGCACTTATATAGAGATCCCTCTCTAGATTCAGGAGGGCTAGATCCTAGAATCCCAAAGTGGTTCATAATGTTGTCTTTGCAGCTTTAGTCTTGCCAATCTACTGAAATTACAGGGAACTAAAACTTCCAACGCGGACATCGTGGAAGGCGCTTGTGCCAAATCCTCAACAATGTTGTAATGCTGAGCAACATGGGCGTTCGGATTATAGGAATACTTTCAGAGAACACCTTTGGAGGGTGGCCGTACAACGGGTTCAGCACTGGGCCTCTTAATCTCAAGAGGACCAGAGGTAGGTGGGGGAGGAGGACCATCAACGACTTCCTTCCTAGCTTGCTGGCATGATCCAACATAATCCTTCGATCGAGTGGAAATAGAAACAGGTGCAACACCATTCATCATGAAAACCTGAGACCCAAACGGTGTGGATGGCAAAGGCTACTCGACCATCTGGGTCTGTTGAGATGGAAAAGGTTCCTTAAGAACTGTCAGAGTTCCCTTAGATCCCTTAAGAAGTTGAATAACCTCAGATCGTCTAGGAAAATATTTGGTCTAGTGGTCTTCATCACAAATTAGACAAGGGTACTTCAGTTTTCACTATGAACCATTATCAGCACATGGTTTGGATGATTCCGGTTTTGGGGCATCGGATTTGGCTTTGCCTTTTCCCTTCTTTTTCCCTTTGGAAGTCTTGTCTGTAGGATTAGCCTGGACGACGTTGACCTCCGCGTCTTACTAGAATCTAGGGCAAGTGGGGGAGCAGAATTTTTGGAAGAATTTGATTTCTGCTTCCCATTGGAAGACTTTCGAGAATTCTGAGAGAAAAAACCAATAAAACCATTAACCGATGGGGTCGTTGGTGCTTTAGAGGTCCTTGGTCGTGGGGCATCAGTCAATATGTCGTATAACGTGCTAGACTGAGAGTACACTAAATCGTGGTATTGGGCACGAGCAATGACTTTTTCCTCAGTTACACATGCCCCCATAGCAATGTCTTGTGCAATCTTATGAACAAAGGAGGCAGTGAACCAGTGAGTTAGAAGCTGATCAGGAATGTAAAACTTGATTAGATGACGATGACGTCTCCATTTGTGAATATGATATGAAATATGAGTGGCTTTTTCTTGTTTCAGAGATGTCAGGAGATGCGTCCCGGCTTCATAACAAACCGGTAACTGGAAATGTGTCAGGAATACCATAGCTAGAGTATTAAAATCTTGAAAAATACCACAGGGTAGTTCTATGTACCATTTAGCAGTAGCGCCAGTGAGAGTGTGCTTGAAAAGATGTAGACGAATCAAGTCATCTATCCAAGAGTTTGAAGAACACCACAAATGGTATGTCATGCCATGTGCTTGGGGGTCTTCTCTAGATTTACCCTCAAACTTAGGAAAATCAACAGGCACCTTCGTCGGAACCGGAGGCCAATATGGATTATGAAGAATCGGATTATTGGTCAATTTGGACATGTTCGGTAATTCCAACGTGGCGAGAAAAGGAAATTGAGGGTTAAAAGGCATGCCAGGTCCCCGATAAGGACCTGTACCTCTATTCCATCCTGGTTGTGCATAACTCTGCCCCCATTGGTTTAGTCCTAGAGGATTCTGACCATAGGGGTTATAAGCCAGATAATTGGGTTGATTTGGCGGCTGAAAACCAGGGTATGAGGGTTGATAACCAAGGTACTAATTCTAATTATACGTGGGCCCTAATTGAGAATTGTATGGATTTTTCTGCGGAGTAGAAGTATAGCCTAGCTGTTGAAGGTAATAACCAGAACCTTGGGGAGGGTTATAAACCGGTTGAGACTGACCTTGAAGGTAATAGTTGCCTTGGGGTCGAACGGGCTGTTGGTAAGTGGGGCCCTGCTGATTCGGATAAGTCGGGCACACAGGTGGATTTGGTTGTGGCATAGAATAGATTGACTACTGAATAGGGTTAACAGGCTGTGCAGGTTGTCCTGGTTGAACAGGTTGACCTGGCTATGCAGGTTGTCCTAGTTGAATAGGTTGACCTAGCTAATGAAGGACACCAAGTTTCGCTGGCTGAGCAGGTTGGCCTGATGGCGGGAGTGGGCCAGGTTGTGCCTGGTAACTAGGTTGACCTATGATAGGACCACAAGATGGCCCTGGCTATGCAACATTTTGACCAATTGGAATATGAGGTTCCTGAGGTTGCACCGAAGGTTGAGAAGGATGGGTTTTCCCCCCAGGACCATATGGAGGTCCAGGTTGATACCTCGGTTGCCCTACCGGTCCTTGAGGTTTCCCTAGTTGGACCACAGGGTGAGGCTGCAGAGGTTGACTTTAAGGATTGTAAGACTGCCCTTGTAGGCCGTACAATAATCACTGCTAGACCGAAGGTTGTCCCTGTAATGGTTGTCCTTGTGGGTCGTACCCATACCTTGGCTAGGCTGAAGGTTGTCCCTGTAATGGTTGTCCTTGTGGTCCAGATTCATATCCTTGCTGAAACAAAGGTTGTGCCTGAAAGGGTTGCCCTTGTTGATTAGAAGGTTTCCCAGGCTAGGTAGATAAAAAATCGTTAGTATATTGATAAGCCACAGGAGCAAGAAAATGAAGGGGGTTGCCCTACTCATCATATTGATATGGAAATACATAGATCGGGGCACTATCCACTCCATAATGGGAAAATTAAGGATCCTAAGAGGACTGACCAACCTCCAAGATTGGCGGCTGTAAAGACATCTGGTAATCCTCGGGAGAAATGTTCTCTAGAATGGTGGAAGCTATATAAAAATCTTCAGGAACAGACGAGGTCCTAGTTGATTGAGTAGTGACAACAGGCGGAGACACAGCCATGCAGAAAGTAGGTCTAATAGGTGCCGATGTGACAAAAGGAGATGCCATGATAGGTGTCGATGGCAACATCCCTAACGAGGGAATGATCAGATTTGTGGACAGAGTCGATATTCCCATAGAGGCAATAGTGGCCATGACCTGAATTAAAGATCTATATCCAGCTAGGAGCGACAGGACAGGTGAAGACATAACATAAGGCTCGGGGATGTCTTCGGGAAAAAGCTGGTAATCTTCACTAGAAGTAGGAATTCCCTCACTGGGAGTAGGACTGGATGAGTCCATATCTAACCCTGGCGTAAGATATTCTAAAAGACAATGGGGACTAGGAGGTATGACAATAGCCAAAAAGGGTGATCTCGATGTAAGAGGAGGGAAGTGTTTCCCTACTCCAAATCCAAACCAAGAGTTGGAAAGTGGCCAATTGAAGTGAACTGGTCCTCCAAAGGGAAGTTCAGATATAACCAGTTCCCCATCGGGAAACTCGGATACAATGGGTTGTTGATGCGCGGCAGAGGACCGAGAGACCTCTGATGAATTGTCTGTATAAGGAATACCAGTAGATGAAACTGATGGTTCTGCTACTCTGACTATAGTGAAAAAGAGGAAGAGATCAAAAACAAAGATGCACGGGCAAAAACCAAGGCAAACAAAAACAGGTCAAAAAATCAATATCTAAATGGGCGTGTGATCGTAGGTGATTAATTTTACCACATTGAAACTGGAAATTTTACTGTTTCATGTTTTAAGAGTCTAGAGACAAGTAAAAGGTGACTCTATCAGTTTCAGTTTGGAAACAAGCATGAAAGGACAAGCTCTTGATGATCTTTTCAAGTTTAGGGAGTCAGTAAAGATAAAAAATGACTGCTCTGTTAATCTAGGTAAATGGGTGTACGAGATATCCATGAACTGCCATATACACCTCGGTAAAAATGAAAGAGAAATCAACAAAGGACTTAACGTATGTGCAGGTAATCTCCTCGAACGCTGTGTCCGGTGTATCACGGGTAAAAGGCGACAGACTTGGCTTCCTATGGATAAAGGATTTGCAACCTAATGGGGTCTCCCTTTATATACGCGATGATACAGGGAGCACAAGTCCATACTAGCACTGTTTGTAGCCAGATGGCGAGTGACAACTGCTAGGCTTAAAGACGCCGAAACACGTCTCTACCTTAGACCACTAGATGTTCCGTTAAGTTCCAATGCTACCTTAGGTTAATTCAGTAAATTTTAAAGTTGATCTTCAATTTACGTTTCGATTTCAAGGCCCTATCAAATGTTGGATATCATAAAACCTCTAGATGCAAACTACATGCCACAAAACATCATTTCATTCAATGAAGAGCTATCTACAGGAGAGTTGAGAGCTTTCAAATGATAGCGAAATGAACACACAAAAACATCCACTATCAATTTCATTGCAAGCTAATGAAACTAGAAAATTTTTCTCTAGAATTATATAATGCTAGTAATACGAAAGAGCTTTTGATTTCTACTATGCCAATCGAAATGCAAAAGATTTTGTTTTTGTATTTTTCACTATATTAGAGTAGATGCACTAAATGAATGAAAAACTAATGAAAACATCAAGTTGAGAATGATAAAGAGAGAGCTGAAAACAAATCAAGTTCACTCAACTCAAACAAGTGCAATTGAGACTCAAACCGATGACGAAATCCCTTAAAGCAAAGAATAATATCAAAAGAGACTCAAACAAACTGTGTGATCTAGGCTTGGAGCAACACAAAGAGAAATCGAACGAAAGAGAAAACAATCACTCAATAAACACAATGATTCAATGGGATTCAACAAGATGAACGCAAAAAAGCAAAAACAAAGTTGACCGAGAAAACAAATAACCAAAACTCCCACAGGAGGCTCAGCACACTGAAGCACCTAGAAGCCCTAAGGATAAATTTAAAAACTGATAGAAAAGGGAAAAAAAACCAAAGGATAAGGGCTAAACACAGTCAAAAATGACTTCAAAGCACTCAATCAATCAGAAAAATGAACCAGGACCAAAATTCAAGCTCAGAGAGTCCATGAACAGGGAAACCCTAAAACCAAGCAGGGTTGGTGCGCCTATTTGGCTGTAATATGCACCAAACAAGGGATGTCACGGGTGCCTAATGAGCAACAAGCACCAGTTGGCGTGAATATCATGGGGATAGCCGCACCAATTGAGTTTACCTTAGAAAAATGATGAAAATGGACAAACAGAGACCAGATCTGGTCTTCTGGGGGCTGAACAAGGGTTTAACACCAAGGAAGGTGAACCAGACAAGCAGACTAATCAAACAAAAATCCATAAAACAACCCAATGGAGGAAGGAATAACTCCCACTGGTCATTGATGGAGTCGCCAAATTGTTGTGGAGGTAGATCCCCTCTGCGGACAAAGGCGATCCCACTAGCCCTAGAGTGGGTCTAGCAACAATCGAAACATGCAAAGCTGTTGATTCCTAGTTACAAAAGATAGAATCGCGATAGATCACTTATCGTGATTCCTTCACTATTGTTTTCAAAGAAGAAGTGGTGGTTCCGTTCCTAGCCGGACAGGTCATGATCCATGAGCTTGTCACATCCAGATACACGTACACATGCGAAGAAGATAGACAACATGCAACGCAATATTCCACACTTTATAACTATTGATCAGTCAGAGAGGAACGGATGAAATTGCATTACATCATAGACAAACATAATCATGGAACCAAATGCAGAGTCATGTATATTAAGATACAAGAGAATTATTACAACCGATGCTTTGACGTCGTGTCCTTCCTTTGACAGGGCTCTAGCGGGACATGTCTCACAAAGCTCGTCAGGGATTTGACAGAACTATCTCTCTCACAGGGTTCTCCTTAGCTCTACTCTTGATTGTCACTCAGCTATAATTTCCTTCCCAAAAGTTCAGCTAGCTAGCAAATGGAGAGGGTAGGATTTTCTAGAGGGAGAAGGAGAGGTTAGGCTCCCTATAATCATGGGGAGAGTCCTATATCTTAGGAAGGTTTCATGAGAAGTGGAAAACCACTTCCTATTCAGGGAGATCAAGAGGCAAAAAACCCAACCTCAGTTTGATGATCCGTTCTGAAGTCATTAGAATCAAACTTCCGCCTTTTATTGTTAAAAAACATTCCTTAAAAGGCTTGGCACGAGCATAACACAGGGACTGAGCGCCAGTTGGCACGCCCACTAGTGTGCATTTTCCCCATTGGCGCGAGGGATGAACTGGCTACCCACGCTAATGCCAAAACATGGGTTTTTAGGGTTTTCCAGAGGAAATGTTCTTCAGGATAATTCTTGTCCTTATGCAGAAGGATGCCATCAAGGTGTTTTCAAGAAATTTTGCTGTTCACAGGTCATGGGAATAGTCCTCCAATGTACGGGACGAGGGATTGCAGGGACAGTGACAAAATGCTGTGTAACAGATATTACTGTATAGGTATGTGTTGGATTCCCCTATGATTTTCATTTCCAGGGAGATGTGTGATCTGGAAGCCTCTACACTTATGAGATGGAGGGATTGGGGATTCCAAAAGGTGGCTAGGCCCCCTTCCATATCATTCCCTTCCACTTCAGTGTATTCCATTATTTTTCCTAAATTTCTGCTAATTCCTTTCATTTTCTGGCTAGAGCACTTGGTTTCTTGTAAAAAAATCATGTCAGGATTTTCATTTTTGACTTTATTCCTCAGAATTCTTTGTTTTCTTTGGCTATTTAGCCCTCTTGCATTCCATGAAAGGATCTTCATAATTAACAAGATTTAAGAGGAGAATGTGAAAGCCTCCAGGGCTTTCATCTTACCTGAGTTGAGGAGTATCTGACCTAGCTCATGGAGTGCTTCGTTGTTTGTTCACTGGTCTCTCTTTTTCCAGTGTCTGACACTGTGGTTTTTTTGGTGTAAACCTTGGGCCTTGATGCCTAGACCCTTTGTGGCACCAAAGCCTCTTTTCTGCCCTTTTATTTCTGCATCTTGCCTTGTTAAAAAGAGAAAGTTGACTCTGTCTATTTCCTCCTCTGGGATATGTTCCACTCCTTTCTTCTTCCATTGTTCTACTATGGTATTGAGATCCATGCCTTCCCTCTCTAGTATGTCACTAAGTTCCATATCCTCTGTTCCTATTTCACTGGCGGTCATATCCACATTTCCTTCTAAGTCTTTTTCCAACTCAGAACTTTGTAGGATTTCCCTTGTCGGATCAGGATTGGGATCTTTGGTTGCCTATGAGGGAACATTCTGGGTTTCCTACGTTAGGTATGGTACTTGGGGATTTTCGGTTAAAGCTGATCCTGACCCAAGAACCTCAAAGGAATTGACAATGCCTTTAATGGAGGTGCTTGTTTTGTGTTGGTTTCTCCTATTGGCCCATTGTCTCCCATTCAGACGGGAAAAAACTTCTTGATCCTTGCCTGTGTTTTCCTTGGCCTTCTTGGTTGGCTTATTCATTGGGCATTCCCTAAACAGGTGTCCATGTTCATGGCATTTCCTACACCAGAAGGGGATTTGCTTATAATCTATGGCTTGAAAGAAGACTTCATCTCTAAATTCTAGCCATAGAACTTCATGTAATGCACCTGAAACATCCATTTCTACACATATTATTGCACAAGAGGTGTACCTTTTTTGCAGGGTGGCCTTTGAGGCTTGGATGAAGGTTCCCAGTTTGTTGCCTATTTTTTCCAATGCTGCAGGTCTCTAGTAATCAATGGGGAGAGAGAATAGGCGAATCCAAATAGGTACATGCATGAATTTTTCCTGTTCTGGTGCGAATTTTGGTTTCCAGGGTCTCATGTAGAGGCCTGCTGAGACATAGAAATACGGTCTTCCATAAAAAATGCAATCCCTATCTTCCAATTTCATAAAGACAACAGTGAATAACCCTTTGGCCCCCAGGTGTAACCTGACATCTCCCTTACGCTTCCATTGTTGCTGGATCTAGAGACAGAGGGCTTTTTCCATAGGCGAAAAGCCCATGAACTTACAGATCACCACATGTATTGACATATGCTCTCGGTAAGCTTGCATTTCAGGGTCGGTGATAACAACCCGCAAAATTTCTGTTGTTTTTGGCTTGTAGCGCCCCAGGTCCTCCTGTTTCTTAGTTGCTGTGGTAGATCCCTCTAGATCATGGCCGTGCTGGGGTAGGGCCTTAGTTTCCATAGTTTCTTTGTTTTTTCCTTCTGATCCTTGTGGTTCCTGCTCGGGGTTGGGGTTCTCGTTGTATTTTCCCTCCAGAATCTTGATGCCATTTGTCCATTTTTGATATTGGGTTTCCTTGGTTTGCCCACCAACCTTTTTTTTCTTGCTTAGCTCATCTTTTCCTTCATTTTCAGATCCAGAGATTTGCACCCCTTCCAGTGGGGCCTTTCCCTTATCCATCATTTCTTGTTTGTATGAAGGGGCCCATTGGCCCCAGTGCGCCTCATCTGTTGGGCCAGGGCAAGCCCACTCCTCCGAATTTCTACGAACAGGGCACTTCCCTCTGCCATAGTTTGTGACAGACTTCAGATTCTTGATTCTTTATTACATAAATTGATGTAATTATTTATATTTTAAATTGGGGTTGTTACAGTTATGAATAGTCAAAGCGCAAACCTAAGTTTAAGCATGACTGGAAGGGTAATTTGAATATTAAAGGAAAATGGCTTGAGAAGCGAGGAATACCTCAGGATGAAAGTGATAAGGAAAATGTGGTTATGCATAAAATTTTTAATACAACTAAGAAAGGACATGGGTCTTAGTACGAGGAATAACAAAATAAATGAAATTGCGGTAAACCATTGAATTGTTGGACCTATGGTGGAGAACGTCGTAGGAGGGATTATCCATCATTTGAGAGTGTTAGGCCTTAGATTTACAGTGCTGAGGAGACACAACCAGTTGGGGATGTAGGTCAAAGAATTCACTGAATCTATGCAGTAGTACATAGTAGATAGGAATATCACCAGGCATCCATCATCAAGGTGGAAGGTGGAACCAAAGGGAGAGTTCCAGGAGTAGCCCCAATGCATCCTATAGCATAATAATCCCATGCTCGAGACTGAGCAATAGAGCAAGTTAAAGTGCATATAAGCACTTTGGGGCCGTTGAAGCTACATGGAATATGGTTGATTATGCGGAAAAAATAATTGGTTTCTAGTTATAACTGAATTCATTAAGGGAATTGAAATCCCTTGAGATATGATATGTGCATGTGTTCAATTACAGGGCAACCTGCTCGGCACAATAGGGTAAGGAAACTAGTATATTTCTATATTTATTAATACATTAAAAATTATGTGTTTATGGCAATATGATGCAGGGAATTGCATGGAAACAAAGACTTCCATGAGATTTTGAAGAAGGCTCAAGTTTAGCTTTCACTCATGAACCCTTGGAAGCAATGTGAAACCATGGGGGTTGAGACATGGTATCATTTTAAATTTTTGTTCTTTCATTTCTTTGTGATTTGTTTGCACTTGATTTGTGGTTCTGGCCATGACTAGTGCATGTCCATGCCACTTTAGTTGTGGTGTTTCATTGTTGTTTGGTTTTCCATGCTTTCGTTATGGAATTTATTGGGGAAAGAGGAAACCTAATGGAGCTTAGTGAGAGCTGAGTGGTACCAAATAGGTAATGGAAGACCCAAATGAATCTTGATGCATGAATAAAGGGCAACTGAAGGCAATAATATGACATCCAATTAAGTTGGTTGGGTCCATTAGGGTAAATGGACAGTGGAAGGACATTCATGAGAAAGGTAACTAGGAAAGGTAAAGTACATGGGCCTAAGGTAACATATGACTTGGATAAGTTGGAAATTTTTTTTCTCAATGTTGTGCATGCTTTGCACAGATAAAGGAAGTTCTATTGACCTTGAAATTATGAACATTGGAAATTGTGTTGTGATCATGATAATGTCTATATGTGTGTGTATGTGAATGGAAATGTCTGACAGGGTCATCAAGGATCATTCTTGTAGAAGAATGATTGTTTTATGCAGGTGAATGGCATGAAAAGGTTCTTTGTTTCATGATGAATCAAGTGGGAAGATTAGCCCTGGAAGATATATTATTTTAGTATCATGTGGATATGATTTTGATATTATGTGTTTATAACTATGATTATGTTTATGCTATGAATAAGGAAGCGAAGGGGATTGGTTCTTAGGTTCCCGAGAGGCTGTGGGATGTGTTAGTATGAATCTTTTGTCAGAAAAAGACCACTTTAGCTATGCATAAAAAATATCCCTAACATCAATTATGGCTGCCAATATCTTTAAATCTGCAGTTAGGTGATCCAAATAAAGCTAGACGAATCTAGATCTGAGAGGAAAACAAGAAAGGTGTTTCCAATTCTCCTCAATGGGATGGGTTCTTGAAATTCCTCAGAATTTCAGATCTAAAATTTCTCTCTCTTGTTGGTGTAGGAAACCCAGACAAACATAGAACTCAAAAGGGAGCTCACAAAGCAAAAATGGAGAATGTGACAATGATAATGGCTCAAAGTCAGACCAAGAGTATAGATCTAGAGTGATCTAATGCAATGAAAGGTCACTAATGAATGGGAAAACCCTTCTATTTATAACAAAATATTAGGGCGGTCTAGAACTTGGTGTATGAATAAAATATTATTAATCAAATTCTGAGACATAACTGAATATTATTATATTTATTGGAGGAAAAAGGATTTGACTTGGGTCAAATCCCTTTATTTGTAAATAATAAATAAATAAATGATTTATTTATTATTTTTAAAGGAGAATAATGAAGATATAATTAATAAATAGTAAGTTTGTTGGTATTTTAAATGGTTAGTCAAATTTATGAATATTGCTAAATGAGTTTGGCCAACTTATTCTAAATAATAAAAATAAATAAAGTTTATTTAATTGAATTCCTTGTTTTGGAGTTAATACATGGGAAATATAAACAAATATAGATTGTTTATTATTTCCTTTTGGGGTTTCCTGTTTAGACCATAAACAACTTAATAAAGGTGTTTTACTAAGTTATTTCACATAGTGAAAGCAATTTTACTTAGGGTAAAATTGGTCTTATATGGTGTACTTGGGTTCATCTAATGATAATAGTTTAGATGACCAAAAAACGGTGTAACAGATTTCCCCCCAACGTACGAGTGTTAGGAGCAAATCGTATGACCGAAGTACGTTGTAAGAACTCAATCACTAGACATCAAGAGGGAAGTCAGAGAGAGAAACGTAAGGTAGTCTAATGTGCTAAAGGACAAGACCTTGAGGAGACGAGACTTATAGGTGCAACAAGTCTCTAGTTTATGAAGTGGTATCTGTGCGAAAGGTGGCGGGGGAGGCATACCTATGCCCGCCGAGACAAAGTACAAAAGAATAGTATGTCCAGTAAACAAGGAACTGAACTATAAAGTACATGCTGGCATAAAAACAAGCCAGAAAATAGAATGATGAATCCCACATACATGTTGTGCCTGGAATAACAGCCAGGACTTATACAATAATATTTTAGTACATGAGATACAAATACAACCCAAATGCCCCCTATACACGGGGAAGGGCTCACAAAATCTGACTGATACATGCAAATTGAAAAGGCGCGGCAAGAGGCGTAGGTCGATATCATCAAATGTAAGGAGCTACATCAAAGGCTGAAATGAAGAAGTCATCCGGGCATGTGGCGGGCTACCTGCAGATCCACCCCCTCATGATGGTTGGGACATCTCACACACACCCGAGAATCACCAATAGCTGCTGCTGCATCACTGGACCATCAAGTATATGGATCACGATCATGCGCTGAAAGGAGAGTGGAGGTGAGAAACCGTCGAGTCAAAAGGGTAATGAGAAATCCCTTTGCACGATTCGAGCACCAAACAAGTGACAAGTGTGGGAGTTGGAACCACTGGAACCAAAGTACGCCGCCCTCTAGACTTGTCTTCGGGGGGGAGTGAGAATGAGTTAATGTGGAAGGAGGTCCACCATAGGTGAGAGGCAATAAGGGGATTCCCAACTAAGGCACGAGAGAAAATAGTAGAGTGACCGCGAGGGACGGACACTAATGATGATGATGAAATGGGGATACTGAGTAGCAGATGGACGACTTCCCTTGTTAGAGCATAAAGGGCATGAATGACTTGGCAGCGACTGACACAATATCGTGAGGGATAGGGGACAATAGGACTGAAGGCCATAATGTGCGACACGAGAGAGGAACCAAGCAATGAAGGATGGAGGACTATAGCGGGATACAAAGGGACTCAGGATAGACTCCATGAATGTGATGATGACTCAACTCGGATGCTCTAAACAAGGGCGACTCGATGGTGCTACCACATAGTAAAGGTCCAATGGGGGACCATAAAAAAATGAGTACAATAGGGTAGCTCGTGACGAAAATCAACACGAACAAGGACAAGTAAGGAGGTAAAGTGGTGCCCCAAGTACAAGTGTTGTAAGTGAGGAAATTCGATTTGGAGGAGAGGTGAATAGACCCTTTGTGGACAAAATGTGTCCTGGTGAAGTATCAAATAAATAAAAACTAACAAGTACCCAGAGCTCATGAACAGGCCAGGTCGCACTTTTTTGGGGTCTGTTCTGCAACCTGGGTAGCAGGTACTGGGCAGAAAACTACGACCTGTCTCAGGAGATGACCTGAAAAGTGCGACTTGTCAGAGAAAGGGGGTTTCAGTGCTGTTTTTGGCTAAGATCTGAGATTTTTATGGTTGAGGGGCGCAGGTGCCCCCAAGTATGTTGTGGTCATGCCAAAATGTATTTAGAAAAAGGGGAATCTAAACACATTTTAATGATGTGGTGCGCCATAGGTTTTCGTTATGGTTATGCAATTTGAGAAAGGAAATGGAGGATTACCAATCTCTTTTAGTACTGCATATATGAATCAAATGGACTTTAAGTTTTCTGGTTGGCATACCTGGTGTCACTATCCCAAAAAGAGGATTTGGAGATAATGAACTAATGTTCTCTTAGGAAACCTATGTCTAAGAGACTGGGTTGTTGAGGGAAGATGAAGGAATGATAAGGGGTATCGATCCTAAAGTGATCTGAAGTGATATGGGACTCTAGAGGTTCTTTGAAATGTGGAAGAATAATTGTACTAAAGTCTACATGACCAGAAACATTAGGAGATTTGTGGAGAATTGCTTCTCCTGGTCTCTCAAATATGGGTGCCCCCTTATCCAAACATTGGGTTTCAATGTAATGGCCACACGGTGTATGTGGTTCGAAAGCATGGGGTCGATGTAAGGGGGAATAGATAAAGTTAGGGGAGGTGATTCCTTCCATAATGTTGTCATCGTGATAGAAGATGGGGTGACTGGTGGAAGAAATACCACCTAACGCAGCAAAGCTACCTGACTCATCATCATGAGAAGGGAGGGTCACATGTGCATCGTCACAAGGGGTGACAGAAGAGTACGCAGATAAAGGATCTATCGATGTTGAGCCCAGGGTGATTGCTGAAGGGGGGTCAAGCGAAACATCAAGGGAAGTCTCCAAGGGGACTTCCACTGAGGGTCTCATGGATGATGATAGTTAGAGGATGGTGGCAGTAGGATCCTTCATCTTGGCATCAGGAGGGGGAATGTCAATGGGAGTAGTCATATTTGGTAGTTCTGCCGAAGCAAAACGCGCAAATAGGGGAGAGGTGGACTCGTTACGCTTGGCCTCGAATTGGTGGACCGCGGCTAGAGAGGTGTGGAAGTCCTTGAGGCGGGGACAAAGGTGAGTGTAATGGCCATGGAGATCACACAAATCATAGGGGTGGTTGGTGTGAATAATCTTGGGGTTCTTGGCCGCGGTCGTAGAAGGAACAAAGGCTTCCGGGACTGTGACATTAACCATTGGTTTGAAATGAGGCAATTCGGGACAAGTATGGGTGGCGTGACGGCAGTAACATCACACAAAGAACAGATTTAGTTGGTATGCTTTGGAGGCCGAGGAGAAGGCTTGAGGTTTTGTTGGGGCATCCCTTGTCTTCTGATGCCCCCTTACTGACTTTGCCCTTCTTACCGGCGGTCGCAATGGGATTGGGATATTATAGGGGTGACTAAGGCACTATTGCGGTGGGAGAAGTCATGGGGGCCAATGGGATTGAATTGGGGTCGAATAAGAAAGATAAAGTTTGGGGTGACCGAGGGCGGGGTAGCGATTTCCCGGAGGATCAAGGTACCAGATGGGTATACCCAGGGTCAGGTTAGGGAGAGAAAGGGTGGCCATGATGGGAACCAAATAGACTCTGGGAGGGGGAGCAAGGAAAGGTATCTGACCAGTGGGGTAATGGCCAGGAGAGACAGCTCCAAGATGGTTGAGACCTAGTGGAACCAACCCAGGAGGATAGAGGGGATCATGGGTACCAGCTGTAGGAGAAGGGCCAGAAGAAAGAGGTTTGGCTGGCTGAGGTGAAGGGCTAGGAGCAGGTTGCGGCGGGCTAGGTTGAGGTTGAGGTTGCTGACTAGCCGAAGTGGGCCGTTTAAGGTCAGCCCGAGATGATTGCATCATGAAAACATTCGCTAAGTTGGGATCAGAGACAGGAGGAGGAGGAATACCAGGGAAAGTTCCAAGCAAGGAGGAGTCTTTGTAGATGTCAGGGGAGACATTGGTCAAAGAATCAATGGTTTGCTTATTGGCTACAGAAGATATGGTCAACTCAGGGGAGGTCTGAGATTTTGGCTCATGATATGTCAACTAGTCAATGGTGACTATCTTTCCATTATGATGGAAAAACATCTTGTGATGGAAAGCGGATGGGACAACATACATGGCATAGGTGTAGCTACGCCCCAAAATAATGTTATAATCAAGAGGGGCATCAATGAGTTCAACATCAATGCAAACAGTCTTGCCCACAAGGGTGATAGGACAGTTACAGAATAGGCTAATGGGCTGGGAGGCATGGCCATCCCACGCACGAAGGGTGATTGTGGAAGGGGCCAGCTCAAGAGATCCGAGTTGTTTCCAAACCGAAGTAGACATCACACAGGTGGATGCCCCCTCATCAATAATACACTGAGAAATGTGAGCGTTCCATATTTTGACTGGGATTTGGAAAGCTATGGAAGCAGGAAGGGGAGGATGTTCTGATTGACGGGCGTTGAAAACAATTAATTGGTCATCAATAGGATCTATAGTTCCCATGGCGAATAGTAGAGCCTTCTTTTGAGAAGGACACGACTGGAGGAGTTCCAGTGTTGAAATGGCAGCAGGAGACCGCGCCAAATCATCTACTATGCTATATGAATGAGCAGCTCGACCAGAAGCAGCATTTCGGTGTAATGGGCCCCTAGGAATCCTGGTATGAACCTCAAATTTGGGTTGAGGGATATGCAAGGGACCATTAGATGTCGAAAGAGGCTCTGTAGAACCTGAAGAAGGTGACTCGGGGATAGACAGAGCGAGAGGCTTGGGGTACTGACGAGACCAAGTTTGAGGGTTAAGGTCGACAGGTAAAGGTTTAGTAGAGTTCATCATGAGAATCTGGTAATCGAAGGAACCAGAAAGGGAAGGTTGAGTGGCTACCTGTCCTTTAGGTGGTTGGGTAGCCACAAATCCCTGCTGTGCATCCACCTGCTCTTGAAGGGGCGGTGACTGCGGTTGTGGGGGTTGAGAAGGAAAGGGAAGCAAAGGTGCTGACGTTGGAGGAACTGGAGCACCAAGCTGTGGAGACAGATAATAAGGGGGTTGGGAAACAGTGTGGTAAGTAGGAGGTTGGGCCAAAAGAGGGGGCATGCCATATCCTAGAGACGTGCTACCGGGAGGGGAAAAAGTGCGGGAGGTGCTGCCTCCCCCCAAGGAAAACCATAACCCATGGGAGGTTGCGCATATGTATGAGAGATAGATCCAACATTACCGTTGGCGTCATGAGGTGCCCCCGGTGCATTGGCATCACCGGGTCTGGGGAGATCAGGTAGAATAGTATAAACATAACCCATCTGAGCATAGATCACATCATATTTTAACGCCATTTGGAGGGCAGCTTCTTCGGTCTGAGGAAAATGCGATGCGACATCTTTCCCGATAGGGGAAAAGAGATATCTAAGGAACCAGTCCATGTAGACACGGTCTTCGAAGGTAGGAGATTGACATATGCTCTTTCTTCTCCGCCATTCCTGGACATGATCGGATAGGCGGGTTGCAGATGATTGACGGAAAGAAGTCAAAAGTTTGATACCAGTGTCATAACGAAGGGGAAGCTGGAAGTAAGATAAAAAAGCCCGGGCAAGAGTCGCAAAGGTGGTATGAGAGGAAGTGGGCTGATCAACATACCACTTAGAAGCTTCACTTGTAAGCATGTGTTGGAACAATAGAAGATGGATGGAATCATCAATAATGGAATGGGATGAACACCACATGTGGAAATATCGGATATGGTTGGAGGGATCCTCTCCAGTGAGGCCTTCGAACTTGGGAATGTCGGGGGGGGAGTTTGATTGGCATAGCAGGCCAACTAACATCATGGTAGATAGGATCATTGATCAACTGATTGAAATCGGGGAGACTGAGGCCTGCCATGAAGGGGAGCAAGGGAGCAGTCAAGGTAGTTCCCGTGGCGGTTTTGCTAGTAACATTCCTAGCATTATGGCCGGGGATGCCGCTAGCGCTAGGCCTTGGACCAGACATGGTGAAGGTAACAGGGAGAGAACCAGAAGTAGGGGGAGAACCCAAAGAATCAGAAGAGGAGTCAGAGTGCGGACTCGAAAGGGGACTAACTCGAAGACAACGGGAAGGAGTAGGTCAACCAACCAGAAACTGAGGGTTAAGGCCAAGAAGTCTCCGGGATATATGCCTTGGGGGCGCAAATATGACAGCACAAAGGGAATCAAGAGAGGTCAATGTCGAAACAAGGGCAGAGAGGTGTAGTGTCAATTGATTTTAAAGTCTTTGCCAGGCGGTGTTAACCAGGCTCTTCTTCACTTAGGGTCAGTGTGTGGCGTGCATTAATTTTAATTTTTAAACCCAGACGTTTTGAGAGTAAAAGAAAAAGTGTGTTGCGTAACTGAAAATAAATCTGCAGAGAATAGTAAATAAGGCTGAAATAATAGAAAATTAACAGCTAACAATGCGTTGATCTAACCCAAGAAGGCGGGTCTCTCAAAACTAGTCTAAAAGAGGGAAAAAATATAATCATAATAGACTAAGAAGAGGCCAATAGATCTAAGGTCGGGAGGGACAGGGATCTAAAGGAGAAATCCGCTGAAAATAGGTGCAGAAAACAGCAAAGAGGCAGAGGCAAGGTTGCTGCAACAAAGGGGGGAATCAGCTAAAGGTAGAAGGGACAAGGAGGTGACCCTAGAGGCAAACCCAAACAAAACTATATGAGGTGATTTGAAAGGAAAAGTAGTTGATCTTAAAGGGATCTGAAGATGAGGTATCAGAAATGGCTGAAACTCTGAAAATTTAGACACTTACAACAGCTAAAACTCTTCCAAAAAAAGTGGATGGCACTGAAGCCATAGGGGGCTAGATTCCCACTTAGTTGAGTAAAACAGAGCAAGAATATGTCTAAACGGGAAAAGACAGAGGTCAGACAACCCTAACAAATGTTCAGACAAAACCTAGAAAAATTTCAGAAAATTTCCAGAAAAAAAGTCCAGGTCGCAGTTTTTGACCTGTTTTCGCTCAGGTCGCAGTTTTTGGGCTGTTTTATGATACATGAAGCTCTAGGATGCATTTTTTGGGACAAAAAGTGCGACTTTCACTTCCGGCACTCTCGGCGGAAAATTTCAGAAAAAGTGTCGTCTCAGCTGCGACTGATGTCTGTCACCTGCACAATAGCGCTAGAAACACATGGAAGTTAAAAATTGTAATGTTTAAGAGTTTTAGAGGTGAAAAACACCATAAAAATAGGAAAAAAAAAACTGAAGAGAAACCCTAGGGTCTAAAATAGCTGGATATGCAAGAATATATAAAATGACAGTGGTCGCAAAAAAAACCCGTTTGGAGTCGCCAATTGTTAGTATGAATCTTTTGTCAGAAAAAGACCACTTTAGCTATGCATAACAAATAGCCCTAACATCAATTATGGCTGCCAATATCTTTAAATATGCAGTTAGGTGATCCAAAAAAAGCTACACAAATCCAGATCTGAGAGGAAAACAAGAAAGGTGTTTCCAATTCTCCTCAATGGGATGGGTTCTTGAAAGTCCTCAACATTTCAGATCTAAAATTTCTCTCTCTTGTTGGTGTAGGAAACCCAGACAAACATAGAACTCAAAGGGAGCTCACAAAGCAAATGATAGAGAATGTGACAATGATAATGGCTCAAAGTCAGACCAAGAGTATAGATCCAGCGTGATCTAATACAATGAAAAGGTGACTAATGAATGGGAAAACCCTTCTATTTATAACAAAATATTAGGGCGGTCTAGAACTTGGTGCATGAATAAAATATTATTAATCAAATTCTAGAACCACCCTTTAGGAATATTTTATTATATTTGTTGGAGGGGAAAGGATTTTTGACTTGGGTCAATTCCTTTATTTATAAATAATAAATAAATAAATGATTTATTTATTATTTTAAGGAAATGGTGGGAATATAATTAAATAAATAATGATTTACTTAATTATCTATAAACTATTTAGTCAAATTTAACTAGGAATATTATTTAAATAAGGATTTCAATAACTTATTCCTAGGAAATAATCAAATAAATAAGGATTTATTTAATTGATTTCCTTGTTTTGGGTTAAATATGACCGTGAAATATAAACAAATATAGATTTGTTTATTATTTCCTTTTGGGGTTTCCTGTTTAGACCATAAACAACTTAATAAAGGTGTTTTACTAAGTTATTTCACATAGTGAAAGCAATTTTACTTAGGGTAAAATTGGTCTTACATGCTGTACTTGCGTTCATCTAATGATAATAGGTTAGATGACCAAAAATGGTGTAATAGGATGGATTAGGATCTCTGGATTCCTGTAATAGCTTGGGTTTCCTAGAAGTTATGGGTTAGAGCCTTGTGAGAACTTTGGTTCCCTAAAGGTTGTGGGTTGGAGCCCTGTAACATCTTGGGCTCCCTGGAGGTTGCGGGTTGAGATAGTAGTCCTTAGATCCCTAGACAACTTAAGAAGATACCAATGTTGAGTTAATATCTGCAAAGATAATTTATGAATATTTCCATGTTTATCCTTTAATTTTAGTAATTTGATTTGCAGCATGTTTGGACAAGCATGGATAATTAAAACACCATATATCCCAGAGTTGGACTGCAGATTCACGTAGTACAACATGGGGAAGACACTAGAGGCAAGGTTTCTTCATAGAGACAATGTCGTCTTTGGATGTGTAGTATTTTTTTGTGTAGATGTTGTACATGTTTTTTTGGGTACATGTTGTGTTATTTACATTTAATTTGTTGTACATGTTGTGTTATGTATGTATTGTATTGTGCCATGTGTATTATGTATGTGTTGTGTTATATCTTGTGTATATGTGAAGGAGTCATGGTACAGTGTGTGTAGGTGTATGTGTTGTATAATATGTTTGGAAAGGAGGTTATGGGACTGTCTGGATGCCCTTGTTTTTGATATTGAGGGAGGAGGTGTTATATTCTCTAAATTCCCTTGTTTTTTATATTAAGGGAGGAGGAAACGTAGTCTCTAGATTCCATTGTTGTTGATATTGAGGGAGGATGCGTTATAATCTCTAGATTCCCTTGTTTCTTTGTAAGATAAGATAAGATAATAGAAGGAATTGGGTGCTTTCTAGGTTTGGAAACCGATGCACTGTGTGTATATGGTCAAATAGAAGAGAAGGCATTGGTTGCTTGGTGGGTTTTGGAAACTGATCCAGTTTATGTACGAAAAGGAAAAAGAACAAAGGCAAGAGAAAGTAACTATTTTAAATATACGTATCAATATTTTATTTTAGATTTTAATTTAAAAATTATGAACATAATCTAAGATTCTGATTTATGATGGTTGAGTTTGAGCTAGTTGGATGTGATATTTTTATACATAATGATTTGATCAAGGAGCTAATTTGACTTGTAATGATAGGAATTAAAAAGAATTATAAGTGTCACCTATTTAATGAGCCACGAATGAGGTATGATTTTAATGTATTACAATTCCTTTTGATTCTAATGGAAATTATGTGCTTCATACAAGAAAGCATGGAAATTCCTAGTTTGGGTGGTTGGAACTAGCTGCAAGAGTGTTAGCAATTGTAACAAAAGAAATTGGAACATGTAATAGTATGCTGGTAAAGGACTTTAGGTGTAGGGCCATTATGGGACATTGGTACCCAGTAGTGTTCATTTATTTCCATAGGCATGCTATGACCTATATGGTGGTTTTGAGGTAGGTGTATGTCTTGGATTTTGGACCTTCCGATGCAAGGAAACCTTGCCAAGGGATGGATCACCTCAAGTACTGGGATGTGCATATGTATATATATATGTATATTATTGTAAATATTGCATTAATTTGTGGTTATAAAGCTCCATAAGCAATATGTTTTTCATGTTCTTAGCAGTTTGTAATTGTAAATACTGCATTGAGTTGTGTTTATAAATCTCCATAAGTAGTATGTTTTGTTGGTCATAAGTTTCATAGAACACTAAGGATTGTGTTCTTCTAAGGGGGAGGGGTTTGTAATAGCCGAGGCTATATGTCCATGTAAAAAGGAAAACATCAACCATGGTCACGAGACACATATTCCAAGATAAATGGGGGGCGAGGGGAATCACATTGGGGGTCACATGTGGTTAATTATTGATTATGGAAATTGACATTGGAATTGGAAAAATTCAAAATGAAATCAATAGCAATTAATTCGAGAAATAAAGGAAAATATGAGAAAAGGAAGATGAAGAGATAAGAATATGCATGCAAGGGAAATTAAAGAGAAAATAAAGGAAATGAAAGAAAAGAGGAAGCGGAAAGTAAGAGACACAAAAAATAAATGATAAAAAGGAATCTGAAAAATAGTTGAAACTTTTTTATCATTTTTCAGTTTTGACATATTTAGTTTTTCTAAGGAAGAAATCAAACTCCAAGAGAGATATCAAGCAACGTAGCAAGAAAATAAGGAAAGTAAGGGAGCACAAGAGGAAGTTTGGATAGACATATTAAGTAAGGGAAAAAAATAGATATGGATTTGTAAGTAACAATGTGCATGTGTGATTTAACATGCTTGGATTTGATGCATGGTCTATGCATTGGTTTATTGTTCATGTTTTTTTTTCAAGGGCATGGGATTTTTCTAGATTGAAAGTGATGTACAACCTTGAATTTTCCATTTATTAGATAGTCGTGATGTAGTGGGTTCCATTTTTTGGTTAAGATTTTGATTGTTGGTATATTTCATATTCTGGTTGAGGTGGTCTTAGGAAAATTATCAAGGGTTGAGGGTGGAGATGGATTTCTTCTGGAACTCTTGGCAGGTGGGTGGAAACAGAAAATTTCATCTAGGTGCAGTGAAGACATTGAGAGGCATCCAAGCTTGTTTGGTTTTGGTGATTCCTAGACCGGTTTAGGTGAAATAATTGTGGTTTAGGTTTGAGGTGAGTTAGCCTCTAAAATCCCTAGTTGGTTATGTTTTGGTTTATTCCATGTGATCCCACATTCATGCTTGGAATATGGCATGGGGGTGATTGGCTAAAAGATATATTTGGTTCATCACAATCTATGTTCAGGTGGTACATGGAAGTCTCTAACTTGGTTAGATATTTCATATGTTATTATGTGTTGATTCTTATTGAGATTAATGAGCACAAATTTTGATTTTATGTATGACTCTATGATTGGTTTGTCATGGTTCTATTCTAGTTAAATGTTGGTTACATGCATGGCATATTTCTCATTATATGGTGTGCGCTTGTTATGGTTATATTCCATGGTTTGACAAGCTCTTGGTTATATATTTAAATGCATGAGCTAGTATGTGTTTTTGTAGCTAGAAAGAGACGATAGTAAGCCTTCTTGATGATTCTCTAATGAAACTGGTGATACAATGAACAGATATGCATTCACGACATGTAGGTATTATGTTCACCAAGTGTTTTCAGAAATTATCATGATGTATTTTCCAAGTTTGGAGCAGGAGTAGAGCTTGGAATTAAGTATATATGCACACATAAATTATTGATAGAGTTTTGGAAGTTTCTCGAAAGATTTGGGCAGTTTTCCTAAAGACTAGTTTAAAAATATGGAATAGGGCTTTTGCTCACACCCTCTTAACCGGAGAATTTTGGTTGTAGTTACATGAAGGGAAGCTTATGAGTGTGGATATATCCTTATGGATTCATGCACTAGCTTGCATGAGTGTGGCTGAGAGGAAAAGTTGGTGGAAAAGGTGGTTCCAACTTAGGGAAAGGTCACCAATGATATTGGTTTGATGTCTAGGTGATGATGTATACCGAGAAAGTTGTAGTAAGTTTTAGGATAGTAGACCTCACTTCCATAACTATAACATGGATGTTGGGTCATTTTTAGTAACTCTTAGCTCATTTTTACCCTAGTGAGCTTGTAAAAGTAGGTAAATGTGTGGTGGGGTGTTAAAAAAAATAACTACATATATAATTATCAATACATAGTATGATACCATGAGTGGAAACAAGTGAGAGGACTAATATACGAGTTCAAATGTGACTAAGGAAACTAGATTCCATTTCCAAACTATCATATAGTGCCCCATTTCATTTTAATAAATATTATAATACATATCCTCCCATTATCAATAAATTATATTATAAGGTAGTTATTTAATGAGGTTGGTGAAAGGAACACCTTCCATTATTATTAGAGGAATGAGTTAAGTCCCATCACCTATAGAAGCTTCACCCTTTCTTGGGGAAAATGTGTGCAAAAGCGTGCCCATGAAATTGAAGGGTGAGTGTATGGATGAGATGCAAGGGTGGAATTGATTATATTACTTGAAGGGTAGAAGAAAAATCACCCATTTGAATGTGCAAGATAATAACCTCAATATAATATAGTGAAATTGGAAGTAGACTCTAGAGGTGCACAAATAAAAGTGGAAAGAGATATCCAACTTCAAACTAGTTAATCACAAGGAAAACTCATATAAGTAAAATTTAAGTTTTTTTCCCATACTCGAGTATCAAAGATCCTTATTATTGCTTAGTGTATGAGGGTCATTATTGTTGCATATAACAGAATGCACTAGTAGCATGAGGAAACAAAATCATTGAGTGAATATGGTGTAGTGAATGGATTCATTTAGTTGTTGTGCAAGAAAAAAAGGAGGACCTAGAGTAATGGAGGACTTATACATAGTAGAGAGAGGATTTCCTAGCTATATTTTCCCTATGAGGTATATTTTCCTTTATCTATCCAAATTTAGTTGGATGGGCCCAAAAACACCCTCCCATTCATAAATGGGATCATTGATAAAATAGCCAAGATCCTTAAGAAGGAAATATAGAGGTTACATTTCTTTTTGATGTCATTTTAAAGAAAATTTTGGACTCAACAAAGGATACAATAGGACCTATATATCATAAATATCTATATTCCATTCCTTTTTCACATGGGAAAAAATATAATCGAGAGGTTGATTGAGAATTCCAAATTATGATGAAAGAACACAATGTTGACCTTAAGTATGATAGAGCTAAAATATTTTCTCTTGTTGAACATTATGAAAATACTAAACATGATATTTGTCTTGAAAGTTATAAAATCATTTCCAAAGATAGTGATTTTATGTAAAGAAAGATTAGAGAGGCTAGAAATAGAGAAATGACCTAACAATATCAAAGGGGAGGATGGTTTCATTTTTAGTACTACATGACAACCTATTTTTCACCAGCTCTACAATAGAATCACCTAAACATTATTTTATTAATGAAAATTTATAATTAATTATTAATTTTAGTTGGCTAGCCTAAAGCTGACCTTGCCTTGATATCCTTATTTCCAATATTTATTACAAGCAAGGATCCATTTATATACCTTTGAGCGCATTTATATTCTAAATATGATCCCAAAATGGTGATTGAAACATCAAGATGAAAAAGTCCCTAACACAGTTTCCAACTCTGTCATAAATACTATTGTATTGCAATAGACTAATTGAGTGTATCACTCTTCACAAAACATTTATACAAAAATATTGCATTTATACTTGTGGTTTTATGTATCTCTAAAAATCTAATATTTTCCTTCGAGGTTAATGCTCCATCTTGGAGGGGGAGGATTGCTTATATTTTCGGTTTGATTCATTAACTCATAGCTTGATGACTAGCTTGCACTTTATTTCACTGTACTTATTTCTATCGGATAACTATATGAAATATTGAGTCATTGCATAGAAAAAACATTTTCTCTTGTTTGTTTTATACATAATAAAAAATATGGAGTTGAGGATGTGTTAATATTCTTTACACATAGTCCACCTATGTAAACAACTATATTGGATCTATAGAAAATGGTTTAATAGATATTGTCCCGTGGATCTTTTCATTAGAGTCAATTATGAGGATATATGTTTCCTTCCCATGTCTACTAATGAATTGTATGATAGGATTGTGGGCCAAGGATTTTCTTAAAGGGTATTGAGAATGTAGTGGTTGAAATGAATGTGTGTGTGTGTGTAACTTTATTCCAAAGGATTTGTATGATGAAGAATCAAAGATCATGTATAACAAGTCTATAGGAATAGGATGGTATGAGTTGATTTTTTAAATTTTATTTTATTTATTTATTTATTTATTTTCTGGGGAAAAATTCAACAAATTTATATTAATAAATTAATGAGAGTTACACTTAGTACATTCAATGAAGCATTCAAGATGCCTACTAGGTATGTGTACTCATGCACACTATGAAGCAAGGCTACCAAAAAAATTACAAATTTCCATTTGGGTTGGGCTTTTCACACTTGCCTTTTCTCTTTTGAACGATCTGCCAATTCCCTAAACGCAGGGAGGAGGGAACCAAGGCCAATTCATTGTTCCCTATTGTGTTTTTTTGTCAGAGTCTGAAATTTCAGACACATGCGCTCTCTTGTTTGCACCTGAGCTTACATCACAATGTGCTTCATGTGGCGTTGGGTCCATCGACGGGTCAACCGTCTGATGGGTTACGTTAATTCCCATTGGTTCTTGTATATCTTGTTCTTGTGTCCCTTCGTCTTCTACTGGCTATTTTCTCCCGTTTTGGGTTGGGATGTCCCCTTCATCTTCTGACTCTTGATCTGTCCTAAAGGGAATTTCCATCCCCTAGATGCTTTCCCTGTTTTATTCTTCTTTCTAGTTTTTAGTTTTGCATCCGGGCATGTGTTTTGTAGGTGCCCAGCTTTTCTGCATATCCTGCATCTAATCACTATGTTTTCATAGTGCAGGTGTTGCTGCCATTTTTTCTGGTTGTGGATTAGGTAGATGCTTATAGGCAACCCCTTGCTGAGGTGTACTTCCACACAAATTCGTGCTCAAGTGAAAATTCTCTCCTCCAGTCATTGTATGTATGTTTTGATGTATCTCCCAAGGCTGTTTCCAATGCCCTATAATACTCCATTCCATAAGTGGAGCAGAAGGTTATACATCTTGAACCATACCGGAATCTGAGTGATCTCCATTTTTTTTGCACCAAAATCAGGGAACCAAGGAGTGATGAATAGTCCTGTAGAACCCAAAAACCATGGTCCTGCCCTAAGAATGATATCTTTGGCTTCCTAAGATGGGAAATTGACAATAAAATATCCTTTGTAACAAAGATGTATGTCGCAGTCCATTGTCTAGTTTGTAAATATCCAATGGAACAACTGCATTGGTTTTGGCTCGTAGCAGTTGAATTTGCATATTACTACCTGCGTTTCAAAAGTGGAACAGTGTTCATCGATCTCATGTGCCTTAATGTTCAGTTCTGGTACGCAATTCAGTTGCTCCACTATGTAAGGTTTGGGAGTGTTTTCAACCTGTTCTGTTGGTGTTGCTGCTTTTTTTTTCCCTTGTAAAATATTTCTGTATGTTTGGGGTTCCTATTTTGAAAGTGTTGGTTCCTCTCATTTGTCCAGGTGTTTTGTTCTGTTTAGATCTAGCTGAAGTGCTTACTCCTGCAGCTCCCCCTTTAAGTCTTAAATTCAAGACTATGGAGGAATTCCTTTAGATCTGATAGTCTTTTAGTAGGTTCTCTTCCTCTAGTGGTTTCCCAAAAAAGATAATATATATATGTTTAACACATGCATGTATTATTGAAATTTTACATATTTATCAATGTATTTATTTATTGAATATGTAAACTTATTATGTACTAGTCATTCGAATATGTACAGATGAAATCAATGTCGATGATGATATGTTAGAAAATGTCAACACTCACACATATGGAGATAAAAGAGCTTACCATGTTATAAGATATCGTGTTAAACACATTTTTGATACGTACTTCATAAAGGAAAATGTGATAGTTCAAGCCCAAATGTTGAAAGGTCTCCTATCATTAAGGAAATTAAAAGAAGCTACGACTTTATTGGGTATTCGAAAAACAACAAAGGATAAAAAAATGAAGGAAAATGTGATACAAAATATAAGTAGTGCTATAAATTCAATTAGAATCTCTAGACAAAAAAATGTTTCAGTCGTACGTAGAGCAATACATATGGTATTGGTTTCATTAAGTACTAAAGAGAATCGCTTGGTAAAATCTATGGCACAAGAATTAGGAACCTCACGAAAAAAATTTCACAAACATCAGAAATTTCGGTTGAAAATAAATGTAAATGATGAAATCTCTTGTTTGAGAGATATTTGTAGGAAACCATACAAATATAGACTTGGAGAAAATGTTAAAAAAACAATATATGAATATTGGAAGAAAAATTCACATGTTTCACCAAATGCAAGGGATGTGATCCGAAGAAGAATAACACAAAATCAGTACGATGAACATGAAAAACATTTCTTGGAAACCACTCAGATCGAGTTGTTCAACAAGTTCAAAGAAGAGAATCATGAAATTCATGTCCCAATCAGTGCTTTTGTTCAACAAAAACCATCGTATGTAAAACCTATCACTGTACGCGACACTTGTTGTTGCCGTTATCATGTGGAATTTGAGTTATATTATGACACATTCCTTAATTTTGGTAGAACATTGTGGAAAGATTCACCTCCTCCTTCCACTATCCGTGATTTCATATCTCAAATTCTATGTGAAAGAGAAAGAGATGAATTAGTTTACAAAAAGAAATGTGTCGGTGGTAAAAAATGCGATGATTGTGGAAATTTGACTAAATTTGAAATAAAATATCGTATTGATATAAATGATCAATAATTGTCCAACATGAAAGTGAAATGGAAGAGATAAGAATATATCCATACATCGATTCAAGGTTCACATAGTGCCAAAAGAATTGAATTACAAGAAGAAGAAATTTGTGTGATAGATTTTTTGAGAAAGTTCGAGGCATACATTTATAAATACACCAAGCATTCCCATAGAGCTCAATGGAAAGACTTGCAATTCAAAAAATCCCATGAAGTTTTTCCACCATGGACCATTTTGTCAGTGATTGATTTTGCATAAAACTACAAAGTTCGTTCCACAAAAATAAATTCAGAGTGAATACTATCATTCTGACCAAGTCTCCATGCTCGTTCATATTCTATATAGACATGCCGAATAAAACATCAATCATATAGAAAGCACTAGTGAAAATCGGCATGTTATTAAAGAATATCACTTTTATATCAGTGATAATCGTACACATGATACATATTTTGTACAACATTGTTTTGGAAAGATTTATGACTCCTCGAAAAGTCATGGAATAAAATTCAATGAACATTGGATATGGTCATATTGATGTGCAGGTCAATTCAAATATTCATGATCATCCTTTTGGTTGTGTTGTCTTCATAATAAAACCTACATTAAACATTGATGGAATTTCTTTGAGACTGGCCATGGAAAAGGATAACTTGAAGGTGCAGGGGCATGCATAAAACAAGCACTTCGAAGATATCAAATGAACCCTCTAAAAACCCAATTTTGGACGCTAAAGAAGTTGTTCAATGGTGCATCACTGCTCTAAGCCATGAGACTAACCGATCAAGGGAAGTGTGAAGGTACATTCTATTTAATTTTCATTTGATATCTAATTTTGGACAGTGTACATTTATCATTTAATGGTTATCTTTGATGGTATTTTGATATCATGTTTACATTATTCTTTGAATTTTCCATATATAGGTTTTTTTGGCATATTGGGTTCGAAGATGTAGATAGATCAATTGGAAATGACGTTGAAACAATAAAAGGAACTCGAAAATTGCATTCAGTTAAAACAAAGTTGTCCAAAAATGTGTTTGCATTGGATAAAAGAAAATATTCTTGTTTTTTTCATGTTTGCATAGACAACACAGAATCCAATGAAGTTTGTGAAAAAAAATGTATGTAAAATATTGGAAACATACAGAGCTAAATACAAAGGGGAAAATTTTTGTTGCAATGTTTGAGGAAATGCAATCAGAGGAGACTACAATATCAACTGATGGTGATCGAGTTTCTGATCTTGTTAGAGAAGGTAAGATTTGAATTGCTTTCAAATGATAGAGATCTAGAAATAAATTTAAATACATAAGTTTGTTAATTTTGTTTTATTATGCAAGAGATGTTTTTGCTGTAATTGCACCAACTGACAAAGATGAAAATGTGAAGTATTATTTGATGCATTACACTGAATGAAAATATATCTAATATCTATCTCTCTTTTATTCCCTCTCTATTACCCCTCCATCTCTATTTATATTGCACTCCATATCTTCTTCTCTATGTATCCATCCCTCACTCCCTTATTTCCTCCCTAACTTTATCTGCCATCACTCTTTGTCCCTCTCTCCACCTCCCTCTCTCTATATACCCCTCTCTTCTTCCCTCTCTAGGCTATATATGTTTATACATCCTTCCCTTCCTCCCCCTCCCTCTCTTATTTCCCATCTCTCTCTCTCTCTCTCTCTCTCTCTCTCTCCATCCATCTTTGTCTCTATATCCCTATCTATCCCCCTCCATCTCCCCTACATCTGTGTCTATATCCTTCTCTCTATTATTCCTTCTCATTCTCCCTCACAATATCTTAACCTTTATTCCCCTTCAATCTCTCTTTATCTCTCTCCCTCACTCCATCACTATCTCTCTCCCTCTCTCCCGCATCACTATCTCTCCCTCTCTCTACCTCTATCCCCTCTCTATCTCTCTCTTCATCTCTCTTTATTATCCCCTCCTTATGTATCTATTGATCCCTCACTACAAGGAAAAGACCCTCTAGCGGATGTTTTTGAGGAACCCATTATAAAAATACCCCAAAAATCTGTTTCTAGTGGAGGTTACTAGAGGAGGTTGGTGGGCAAAGTTTTTTGCGAATTTTTTTCGTCCGGTGCGCTTATCATCGTAAACAGCACCGATGCGTTCAACAAGAGAAAGTACCAGTGCACACAAAACATTGGCACACCAGACACCATGCACTTCATACACACCCGCATGTTGCCTCGTATTAATGTATCGCACCGGTGCTTTACAACTATTCCACACTGGTGCCTCATAAAAAAGTGTGCCAAAATAGAAACTGCCCGGTGCGCCCATAAAACCCCACGCATCGGAACATGGTTAAATTAAAAAAAATTATGGCCAAAAAATTGCATTTTTCACTTTTCTCTGTGCTCCAGAGCTCTCAAGCACCAATGCAATTTATCCTTGTCTGAGCCACCCTGACATCGGTGCTCCCATTGCACCCATTGCACGCACTGCTGCTGTGCATTTCCCACCATTATCTAGCTTGAATTTTGCAAAATGGTGGGTAAATTTTATTTTGCAAATTCTACAGCCAATATGCCTCCTCGACGACCAAATGTATAAGTATTTTTCTTTTTTTCCCATAATTAAGCCTTTTAGTGGATTATAATTTCAAATAAACTTAAAATTAACAATTTAAAAGAAAAAAGAAAAAAAATTATCGCGCGGTGCGCTCGAGCCGTTCGGCTAGAAGCGGTTGTGGTGCGGCTTTACAGCCCGCACCACAACTGGTGATAACGGTATTCACACTGGTTTCAGGGTGGTACCGATAGACACACCGTGTTATTTTAATTTTTTTTAAAAAGTGTGGTGCAGTCGTTTACCCAGCCGCACCATTGACCATGTGGAATAGCAGCAATGCGGTGTGTTGAATGAAATATACACCCCAAGGCGGGTAATGTTTTTAGCGCACTGCATTCCACATTTCGACAGGGTCAACGGTGTGGCCTGGTAAACCGGTGCTAATGGTATCAAAACGGTTCCAAGGCGGTACCAAAGGCACACTATGTTATTTTAATTTTTTTTTTTAAAGTGTGATGCAGTCGGTTACCCGATGACACCGTTGACCAAGTGGAATAGTGGTAACATGGTGCATTAACTAAAATATCTGCCCCATGAAGGGTATTTTTTTCAGTGCACCACATTCCATATTTCGACAGGGTCAACGGTGCGGCCTGGTAAAATACCGCACTGTTGACTATGTAAATGATGGAAGGAGGTCGATATGCTAACTCAAATATACTCCCCAGGACGTAGAGTTTAGTCAGTGCACCACACTCCTGACACTGTACGTAGTCAACAGTGCACTGAAAATTTTTAGGAGCATCGTCGCCGGTGTGTTGAGTATTTCTAGTGCACTGCCGCTGATGCACTCCATAAAAAGATGCACCGAGACTGGTGCATGCCTGTTTTTTTCGGCGGACTGAATGTATTTTTTATTTTTTTCCAAATTACATTATATATGTCTATTTCTAAATATATGTCTCATTTAATAAAACAATATTATTTAATATTTCAGTCATTCATATACGTGAAAGGATAGAAGAGGGAGAACAACAACAATAATAGGCGGATTATTATAACATGGTTCGTCTGTGGGAAGCACGAGAGAGGGAGAGAGATGCATACCCTCGCCCTATTATAGCAGCTACCTGGGGCTCCTAAGTTAGGTAGGCCTCCTCAAGTTCTATGAAGAGGCTACTTCCCTAAAGGGCCATGGTTTGTTTTTGAGACATCTTATCCACAGGTAGAATGCCCACTGACAAGCTTTTCGGATTGGTTGTAACCAGTGCTAGACACCCACTGAGGAGGATATATATTTCATTATTGGGATATCGAGGAGAGGGGTGGATTTTCCCTCATTCCTAGAGGTTCTAGCTGGCTATGTAGCAGGGAATCATTTACTGTACTCCCAGAGATACATTGGAGTAGATGTGTTGTCTCCTTCAAATTTTCAGGTCTCTCGAGGTTAGTTACGTATTGGTGCATTTGGTAGTCAGGAGGTGACGTGCCTCTCAGTTCTCATTTTGACCATTTCACACAACACCAGTGATGGGAAATGCATTAGTTGCTCGCTTCTATATTATGTTGATTATTTAGTATAGGATCCACAACGTTTGAGGTAGTCTGCCATTTTTTTGTGGTTGTTCTGTAAAGCCTTAGATAGATGTCGTGCTCATGCACACGGGAGGGTCAACTTCCCTTTTGGTTCAAAACTTTTTTGCTTATTTTTTTAGAGGTTTCCAAAGATGAGGCATACCTTTGTTTAGCAGCCTCGAAGGCCGATGTTTGAGGCACAGATGCACATGTGGGGGCAGATGATGCCCAAGAGGGGGAGACTGTGTTTCCAGTGAGGATATTGAATGATGCACTGGAGTTGCTAACCAGTGTTGATGAGAACCCCTTCATTATGGTCCCCTGGCCTTATGCAGGTTTGGATTGGCGAGGGTGTGCCAACATCCTCTTCACAGCTGATGAGCCATCGGATGATAAAGGTAATATTATTGTTTTATTTAAATTTATTCTAACATGTCTTTAACTTGTTTTTATTAAATTATGTAATGAGATTGTCTAATTATTGTTGTGTAATTGTATATATTTTGCAGACATTGGGTCTTTTGATGGCATGGACATGTCAACACCACCACATGATCCAGGTGTGGATCATGATGACGATTAGGGCATGCTAGATTTCGAGGATCATCAGAAGGACGATGTAGAGAGACCTGCTCCTGCTAATGCGCCGATACCACCTTTTTCTAGGTGAAATCGGCTTGATAGTAGATACAGGATGGATTTGGGCGACCAACTCACTGCATTGATTGTTGAGGCGAGCATCAGGCCCTTTAATATAAGAGACATATAGGTCGATGGTAGGTTGTTACATATGTGGAGAGGCATGCCGCATGACATGTACATCATGATGCGGCATGTCGTAGGAGCTACGACCTTAGTTATGCTGCTAAGGAGGACCATTGCACGTTATAGGCATGGTCGAGACATAGCACGTGATCGACAATCTGCGAGCAGCGACTCGTTTTCTGTTGATCGTTCACCTCGCGTCCTACCAAATGAGCAGCCTCCACTAGCATCGAGCAAAAATCATCATGGAGAGCAGTCTGGACCATCGGCCACATCCAGTCAACAACCTGTAGCATCCAACAGTACTCATGATCATGAGCAGGCTAGACCATCAACCATCGAGGCTGAACCATTAACTGAGCAGGCCTCTACTAGTATTGCTATTGATGATGTACCACCAGCTGATCCATGAAATTTATATTACAGTTGTATATTTTTGACGTTATTCGGTTATATATATATATATATATATATATATATATATATATATATATATATATATATATATATATATATATATATATATATATATATATATATATATATATATATATATATATATATATATACACACACACACACACACACACACACACACATAGTCCATGTATTTTATGTTCATGTTGCAGTTGTACTTAATTTACATGTTGGTGATCATCATGATGTGTCTATTGTTAGGTCATGTATGATCTGCTTCATTTAATGTGCAACTTACAAATAGATGTGTATGTGATAGTAGTTATTTCACATGGGATGTATATTTGATGTTTGTGTGTGATGATGTTAATATATAGTGTTAATTGTGTTTTGTTAGATGATCATGATCACGATGATTTTAGTGATTTTGAATGTGTTTTTTAGTCAAATATGATGTTTGTACGATGGTTATCATGAACACGATGTTTATTAATTGATTGAATATTAAATGATCATGATATTGTAAAACTGTAATATTTGTAATTCTAATTGCATGTAAAATTCTAAAATTGTAATTGTAATGGTATATATGTAAATTTGTAAAATTGTAATTGTAACTGTAATTTTTTAATTTGTAAAATTGTAACTGTATATATGTAAAATTCTAAAATTGTAATTGTAATTGTAATTGTACATGAAATTGTAAAATTGTAATTCTAATTCTATATAAAATATTTGTAAAATTTTAATTGTATTACTGTAAATTGATTGTAATTGTATGTAAAATTGTAAAATTGCAATTCTAATTCTAATTCTAATTCTAATTCTAATTCTAATTGTATGTAAAATATTTGTAAAATTTTCACTATATTAACGTGAAAATTTTAATTGTATTAATGTGAAATGATTTTATTAAAAATTTTAAATTTGTAAATTTGTAAAATTTTAAATAGTTGTAAAATAATAAATCTAGAATAATATGAATTATTGTAACATAATAAATTTTAGAAAATAATGCAAATAAATTCATGTAATTTAGAATTATCATTATTTAATTATGATCTTAGATGCAAAAAAAGAACTAATTTATACAATACTCCATTGTTTTTGAGATCAACATAATTGCAAATTATCAAGTGAAATATTGATTTTAACATTAACACATTGCAATTTACCAATTAATTCAAAATACATATTATAATGTTTCGAAAAACCCATCTTAAAAAGTATAAATATTGATGAAATAACACATGTACCATATCACTCTCGGTTCTCATGATCACCCTCATTATCTTACAACTGGCATGGCATGATAACACTATTATTCTCAAAAAAATGTTTTGATCTAGGGTCATGTGTCAATACGAACCACCAATCTGTATCCAACACATTTGGGTAAAAAAAACACCTGGTTGCAGTGTTTGGGGAAAACATAGGGCTCCTTGGCTTCATCCCGCATCTTTCTAGAGTTGATACATATCAGCCTACTATCATGATCTTCCTATAAATTATTCCGATCAAAGGTGTCCCACCACTTTCACCTAAAAATAACACATTGGAAAGAAGAGAAATCCACTTAAATGATCTCTTGCATCTTTCCGACGTAACTTAACATCCTTCGTACTAGGTTTTGATCACAGTGGCTAGATCGACTAGATTGATCGAACTCGACTTCCACTCCACAGTATTGGGTGATGTTTTGAGCATCAGCATTTTCTGTGTGAAAATGGTGTCCATATGCCCACATAGATGGGAACAAATGCACCTATTATAAAAAAGTTAACAAAATCATAGTGTCATGTTCCTTATAATAACCCAATAGTTAAAATATTAAATATAGATGTCTTATAAGTTTCAAATTTACATATAAATTAAAAATATTATTACCGAGTTGTTGCACCCAATCCCTACATTTAGCGCATCCTCTTCAGGACGCGGGTAATGACTAGTTGCACTGTATTTCTCTCTGACTTGGTCAGCAACCGAGCTATTGGGGAATATTTTTGGGATATTTTCTTTTAAATGATCGGGATAAGGCACACTTCTACCATTAAACCATCTGAATTCTTTCCTGTCACTATTCCATTTCATCCTCTTTTGTTCGCACAATGCGACCCATGGTTATGTCGCTTCAGAATTGTAAAGAACGAATTTATTGATTGCTTCAATTTCTGCATTCGCTGATGAAATCAAACTGACATTATATAGTAATTAGAGATCAAAATATAAATTATATTTAAGTTCAACATGAATATTAATTTTGTGTAAATTTGAAAAATTATAATTCGCTTACTTTTTATCAAGTGCTTGTTTCCACTCATTTGGAGCAACTCCCCTTCTCTTTTTTCTTCATCGCTTTCATCGTCCCAAATCATTGCACCTGGTTTATTTTCGATTTGCTTGATGTACTCACTGGAATAATAGAAATACTCATACGATATGTGCCCCTCTGCCATAGACCCCTTGGGTTTTTCTCTTTGTCGAACAAAACCTTTCAATTTCTTCATGTACCTCTCTAAGAAGAACATCCAACGAGAAGAAACCACCCCAACTAATTCAACCTCATCTACTAGGTGGATTAGAATATGAATCTGTAAGTCCATGAAACTCGTTAGTAGTTCCTTCTCAAACATACAAACAATCTCAACTATCTCTTGATGCTACTATGGAATGCTAGCCACATGAATCTCCTTTGATGTCATCCAATGTACAAATTCAGATAATTTAGATATGGCACGTCCTAGGTATTGAGGGAATTCATGTTTCACACACCCACACATGAACAAAGGATAATGACACTGCAAAGTTATAAACACATGCAATAATATACACAATTATTTATGTTTTATGATCCCCGCATGGGTTAAAATTTATTAATATAACAACTAATAAAATCATGCTTTTGACAATATACTTACTCTTATAAGATTCAAATAGTCATGCAATTTCAACCCCGACAAATGGTCATCCATGGTGAAGCAGCGTCATTGTGAAGACCCGTTTGAAGTTGGCACCCTCACACCCATTATAACTTCCTTTACCAAAGAAATATCCTCTTTTTTTTTTTTTAATCCACGGGACATCACCTTATTTGAAAAACCATGAATTAGAGGGACCAATGCCTACCTTTGATCTTGTACTTTTAATCGTCTTGGCCAATGTTTTTTTTTAGTTTTTGAAGTAATAAGATCTTTCCTAACAACTAATGTGTCACTTTGTTTCGATGATATGTGCCTTCATAAAGAAGATGAAACATTTTTAAATATATGCATGGGATCTGATAAGTGGGTAATCTTAATATGATCCCAATATGGGAGGTTATTAAAGATAGATTTCCTTTTCATCCCAATGGGAAATTTGTCAACATAGGTGTCGAAGAATTCTGGGTCATTGAACATAGTCTCCCCATTTGAATCAAACTTTTCTATGAACTCCTTCTCCTTCTCTCTCATATGCTCTAAGACATTCAAGTAGTGTCGTTATTGGAGGCCTTTGGGTTCTCTCTCATTTACCATTGAAAGTGGATGCTGCTCTTCTATAAGGGTGTTCTTCTGGGAGGAATACCCTGGAGCAATCATACACTGGCTTTCGTAGGTCCTTGGACCATCTAGCTTTCAAAGAAGGTCCACAACATTTACATCCAAAATACCCTTTTGTTACAAGACCTGTGAGATTATTGTATATAATTAATATGCATGGAAAATTAAAGAATATCATGAAGATCAGAACAAATATTACAACGAAATAAATAACTAATATGTGAAAGAATATTGTTACGTATATAAACAAATCAATAAATTAAACATATAATTTACAAGAGAAAACTCCTAATCTTGGATAATCATGTGTCGTGTAAGCACATGTGCCATACAATGTAAAACTCCTCTCTGCTGCGATGGGTCTTGATACATCGTATACATTTATCCCATCCCAAAATTCCTTCAATTCATCTACTAGTGGTGTAAGTAGACATCCATATTCTTCACTTGTCTTCTACCAGGGCCTATGAGAGCCAACATAAGATCTTCATTATTCACGGACAACCATGGGGGGATAATTTTATTGATCACTACTACATGCAAAATAGAATAGTTAGTGTTCTGGAGGGAATAAGGGTTGACACCATCCATGGCTATGCTAAGTCGTAGACTTCGTACTTCATCCTTGAATTTTTTGAGCCATATATCCTCTATATGCATCATGGCTATTGATTTAGTTGGGATTTTCATAACTCCCAACTCACTTCCATGTGAGGCATGCCATCCCTGCAACATAGCTAATTATTTGCAATGAAAGAGCCTTTGAATCCTTGGGATTATAGGCATGTTCCTCAATATCTTAACAGGAGGTCCAGTATGTGATTTACCCTTCTTTTTTTATTTATCATACTTTTCATGCCCACATTTCGGACACATCCCTTTGTCTGCATATTCTCCTCTATATAGAATACAATCATTTCAACATGCATGATATGATATGTACTCAACACCCAACATTTTCAACAATTTCTTTGCCTCTTCGCAGCTACCAGGCAAGACATTATCACTCAGAAGAACCATATCTTTGAATAACCTATAGTTGATGATCATGGAAAAGTATATTAATATATGTACATTAATGCAGATATAATTATTAACTTTCATAAAATTTACCATTTGTAATGTTCATTGCAGTGTAATGATTATATTTAAATTTTATATAAGGGAGTACTTTATGGCAACTTACCTCAAAATTTTAGAGAAACATGCATTTGACAAGACAACATTTGCTTTCAAGTTTTACAGTAACATCATTGTCCCAACTAGGTAGACTTTGATAGACCTCCATGTCCAAAGAGAGGGGTGGTGCAAGAAAATTTAAGGATTTCGAGAAAGGTGTTAGCGATATGAGCATCATCCCCTAGCTGATCATAATTTTGGAATGCATCTAACAATAATGTCTCCATGGTAGTCGTATCCCTTAAGTAATAATCCATACCAACCTTTATTTGATTTCCTCCATTGCCAGCTTGTGAAGAACTACTATTTTTGTAGTCATTCCTAATTGGTGATCTGGATGTAGCGGGAATTGAATCGGTGGTTGATTCAACCATTCTTGGTATCATTCCTCTCCGATTTTTTCTCTTAATTCAGTCTTCTCTCGATTTGACATTATCGTGGGGTGCAATAGAAGATGGTAGGTAGGTCACTCATCATCACTAGAATCCTAATAATTTAAAATGAAAATATTTGAACATGTTTAGTACAAAAAATATGATATGAATTAGTAACCACGTTGAAAATATTGCATGATTGTAAATTGGTTTGACATTGAAATAATTACATTAATCAATATATTAAACAATTATAATTATTTCCATCATTTTCCAGGGATTGCGGCTAGAAGATGTAATATTGTTACAATTAGAAGGGTGAAGTTGTTGTCCATTTTCATCTACCAAATGCGCCTTGCAGTATGTAGCTCCTGGTAAGAGCTTCTGATGTTTAGGATTTGTTTGAATATTTTGTGTATCTGAACCCGATGCTAAATCTGCATGAACCTACAAATTTGTATACATTATAAATTTAATTCAGTTGTGCATGATTGACATGGATAAAAAACATAAATTCAATTAGATAATGAAAATAAAAATAAAATCTGAAATAAATATTACGTCTTGAGATGGATAGGGAGAACTCTGGGATGGACTTTGAGAAATACTATGGAATGACCTGGATTTTGAAGAATTGTCCATTTGATATAATTAAGATATTTTCTCCCTACATTTGAGGAAAATCAACAATAAATTTGGTTCACACACCTAAAAGTAATTCGGTGCCTTAAAAATGGACTTCTTGTTAGCGGTTCTAATGTATAGATCACCACACTGGTGTGTTTTTGTTACTATGCACCGGTGTCGTTTTATAAACAAACACATCGGTGTTGTGCTATTAAGTGACACACTGGTGACGAATAACCGCAAATAAAAAAGAACACAACTCTATTTTCTTTAAGTGAAAAAAAGTGGTATATTGAAAAATGGGTGGAAAATATTTTCAAAAATCTAATTTCATAAAACAATTCTTTAAATACTAAACACTTTAAATTATTTCACTATTCTTGCAAAAATTTTCAACCAAAGATTTGTAGGAGACATACTTGGAGTAAACAGAGCACGAGAGCACTGTGGAGCAGGGAAATACGTTCGAAGAGAAGTGTTTAGACAATCATAACTCCAAACCTCTAGTGATCGAAACCCTGTGGCATAAAATTTCAAACGATCTCGTGATTAAAGTTTTTTTATTTTTTTTACTTTTTATGCAGTTTTTTTACGCAGTAAAAAAAATATCAATGTTTTTTGTTTTTTTTTAACTTTTTCTGCAATTTTTTTACGCAGTAAGAAAAAAATTTCAATTTATTTTCATTTTTAGAAAGAAAAAAAAAAAAAAAAATCTGTTTTTAGAAACAAACCTTACATTATTTTTGTTTCTGCCCTTTCTTCTCCCTCTTTCTATGATTTCAAAATTAGGGCTTTTCAATTTAGATTTGTAGGGTTTGTATTTCTAAATATAGGCCTAGGACATCCAACTCACGGGACGAATTGCATAGTCGGATCCCAATCCATGTCAGCCCTTGCATGAATTTAAAATAGAACAGATTTTTGTTTCATCAGTGTGCTCGACGTAACCTAGTGCACCGGTGCGCTATATTATCCCAGCATACCGTGAAAGTACTATAATAAAAAATTAAAAAAACAAAATATTTTTTTATCAGTGCGCCATATGTAAAATATGGCACTAGTGTGCTATTTCATTATGGCGCACCACAAACATGTTGTTTCGCACCAAAAAAAATTCCATTTTAGACACAAACCCTAAATTCTTTTTGTTTCTGCCCTTTCTTCTCCCTCTTTCTGTGATTTCAGAATTAGGGCTTTTCAAATTAGATTTATAGGGTTTTTATTTCTAAATATAGGTCTAAGACATCCAACCCATGGGACGACTTGCATAGTCGGATCCCAATCCATGTCGACCTTTGTGTGGATTTAAAAAAAAACAAATTGTTTTTCATTGGTGCGCCCGGCTTAACCTAGTGCATCGGTGCGCTGTATTATCCCAGTGCACCGTGAAAGTACTGTAATAAAAAATTAACAAACAAATATTTTTTATCATTGAGCCATATGTAACGTATGGAACCATTGTGATATTTCATTATGTCACACTGCGAACGTGTTGTTTCGCAATTTAAAAAAAAAAAAATCCATTTTAGAAACAAACCCTACATTCTTTTTGTTTCTGCCCTTTCTTCTCCCTCTTTCTCTGATTTCAGAATTAGGGCTTTTCATTTTAGATTTATAGGGTTTGTATTGCTAAATATAGGCCTAAGACATCCGGCACATAGGATGACTTGCATAGTCAAATCCCAATCCATGTCGGCCCATACGTGAATTTAAAAAAAAAAACATATTTTTTTCATCAGTGTGCCCAACGTAACCTAGTGCACCGGTGCACTGCATTATCCAAGCACACCACAAAATTACTGTGATAAAAAATTAAAAAAAAAAATTTGTTTATCAATGCGCCATATGTAAAATATGGCACCGGTTTATGCTACAAAAACTAACACTAGACGATTTTTATTATTTTGTTTGTGTTAATCGGTGTGGTGGTTAACTTGTAACACACTAGTTCTCCTTGTTAACATAGAGCACCATACTATCTATTATACTATTTGTGTGCTGCGTTTATAATACCTCCACGCACCAACGTTGGTGCGTACAGAATGAATGGTGCACCGATTTCTTGAGATTTTTTTTTTTTACCTGAAAATTTGACAATTTATTTATAACTATATTAATGAATGATATGGTACAAGTTTCAGGTTCATAAAGAAAATAATGACAAGAGATCAAGTAACAAAAATATTGATAACACATCAAGAAAAGAAAAAAAGGAAAATTCTTTGTAAATTATTTACAAAAAATATTATTTTTGAACTATATTTAAGTTTAACTAATATGTATTATTTACTATATATCATGTAGAGCCACAAAATGACGAAACTCGATAAGATTATTTTTTATCTAGGACCAAAAGAGAGTAAAATATTGATGGAAAAATTGCAAAAGGATGAATCAGGTGAATGAAAAAATACTATCGATCCAATATGAGTTTCTTTTTTAATTTTCATTAATAATATACTTAAAATTATTAGATAACATGTGCCAAAAAATATATTAATTTCCATCTATTTAATGTTCTACAAGGACCAACAACTCAGAAAATGAATGTTTTTCTAAGAAAATAAAAAAAATAGAACATGCAAATTAAAATTAATTTCTCCTTAGCTCATCTGGAATGGTGTTGGAGGTTAACGAAAGGGGGAAATTTTTTTACAAAAGTTTGAGGGGTCTAGTGGAATGAATGTATAGACATTATTTCCATTTACAATACAAAAATCAATCCAATGATTCCAAGAACCAAAATTTATCTAAACTACAGGAAGAGTTTCCAGAGAATTGGTCAATGAGACATGTCAAAATTTAAATAGAAAAAATATACAACAACAAAAAAGAGGAATGAAAAAGTAATATTCGTTTAAATGTTTGTCTAGAATTTTTTATAAATATCACTTTTGTTATATTTACTTTTCATATATCAATATAAAAATTAAATAGTTTATTGTCATGTTACATTTTTAGGAATAATATGAAAATATCAAGAGATGAATGAGTTGATATCAGAAATATGCTAGTAGGGATGTCTAAAAAGGTGTGCAATGATGTGGTCAAAGAAATGGACAAAATTGCATCGCAGGAGGAGCCATCTCAACAACAACGTGCTTCAAATGTAATATGTAATCATTGAATTTTTCGATCATTAGGTACAGTAAATAAACAATTTAGAATTAAATATTAATTTTCAAGTATTTTCCTGTAGAAAAGAAAAGATAATGGAACCCATTTAGCACATAAAACAGGATGACAAGGAAGCAAATGGTTGATATCTAAGTTTGTGAATAATTATTAATTCCTTATAACAACTTAACTAGATTTCATTTTTGTATTTTTTAAGTTGTTTTAAAAAAATCATCATTGAATATCTTCAAATAGGTGCTAACATACAAAGAAGAACCATCAGACGAATTGATTGAAATTGGGTTAAATATGGGTCATGAGTATATGTTGGCATATCATAAATTAATTGTGGAATTTGTAAGCATCTATCAATCTTATTTTACTTAGCTCCGTATATAATTAACAGAACAAAAAAAATCTTTTATATTAAATAAATGATTTGTTATGGGGTATAAAACTTGTAGGAAACAAAGTATAAAACTATGCCAATAGATGAAATCTTGAAAGATGGCATGTTACATGGTTTTGAAAGAGTGTGTATAGTTTATGATTCAATTATTGTAATGGTATGTCATTTATTTTCGATTTACATTGATGTATATTATTTAATATTTCAATTTTCATTATTCTCACCAATGTATATACACTCATTACAATTTATTTTTATGTTTGTAGATGGAAGGTGAAGAAGAATAAAACAATCAACACCGTAAACAAAACAGTTCTAAAAATAACCCAAGTCATGGAAGTAGCTCTAGTAGTGACAACAGTTCAAGCGAAGAATGATGATCACTATGTTTGGATATCAAAGCAAGGCATTGTATTTTTTGAAATATTATCCTATGAAATCATAAATTTTATTTAATGTAATGGACATAGTGTCCCAATTGAAAGATAAAGGGATACCAATAACTTTCCCATTTTGTATGAAAAATATTGTCCTATGTGTGTGTGTGTGTGTGTGTGTGTGTGTTAATTTATTCTATTGCTTTCTCCATTGTCGTTGTGAAATGTAACACCACTGATTAAATTTATGGATGATTAAATATTATAATGAAGAGATGTGAAATTTGATAATATGATATAACAAATTAATCCAAACATCACATTCAAATGCACTAATAAAAATTTAATTCATGTGAATGATGTTATAAGATATATATGTGTCGACTTTTGATGAATAATGAATTTTAAAAAATCACAATAATTATGATATGATATAACAAATTAATCCAAAAATCAGATTCAAATGCATTAATAAAAAATTAATTAATATGAATACTGTTGTAAGATGTGTCAACTTTTGATGAATAATGAATTTTAAAAAATCATAGTAATTACACTATCCCACGTCGATGTTTCTGAAAAAAACAAAGTGAAAACCGGTGCATGTTAGTTATTGTACACTGGTGCATTTGTATTTTGAAGCGCACCGGTGCATTTCGATGACCTATGGGAACTACACAAATACCAAAACCAATTAAAAATATTGGTGAGTTTGTGTGGTACAGTGCATCGATGTGTTTATGTGGAATTACGCACCAGTTCATATGTACGACCTCTAGGCACCGCAAAAATACTGATACCAATTATAAATCTCGGTGCATTTTTGTGATATTGCTCACTGGTGCGTTTATGTGGCTCTACGCACTGGTGTATTTGTACGACCTATGGGCACTGCACGAATACCAATACCAATTATAAATATTGGTGCATTTTTGTAATACCGTGCACCGGTGCATTTCTATAAGTCTACGCATCAGTGCGTTGAGACGACCTATGGGCACTGCACAAATCCCAAGACCAATTAGAACGGCCCCGTATGTTGTATCACCAAGACTGCGCTCGGTGTGGTTTTATACCTTGACGACCCGGTGCATGCTCCTTCGACCGACCTGAGCCACCTTCTAGATATACACACTAGTGTGTTGAAGCCTGAGTAGTGCACTAATGAAAAAAACATCTGTAATAACCTGCGCTGGCCACCAATTTTTTTTAGTTGTGTTGAATTTCCATTAAAATCTTCGCTAAAGCCTTTGTAACCATAAACGGATGTTGTAGAAAATGTTTTTTTGACAATTTTGGCCAATTTTCTAACACTAAAAACCTCCTTTATAACCTCCGCTAGAGGGTATTTTCCTTGTAGTGCCTCCCTATATTCTCATATATCTCACCCACCCTCTCTCTCTCTCTCTCGATATGTATGTATCTATGTCTCCCATGCGTCCCTCTCCCTTCCTCTCTCCCCCGCCAAAACTATTCCCCTTATCTACTTGTCTCTCCTTAGATATCTCTTTCTCTCTTTCCTCTCCCCCACTCCCTCCCTTTCTCTCATCTCCCCATCCTCTCTCTAAATATTTTTCTCTCTTTCCATATCAATATTCCTCTCCCTTCCCCCACCTTTCTCTAAGTCTTCCCCTCTCTTCCCATCTAAATATTTCTATCTGTTCCACCTCCTCCTCTATCTCCTTCACACTCACTCTCTATCTCCACCTATATCTCTTTTGTTCACTCTCTCTCCCTTTATCTCCTCTTCTATATCCCCACTCCAACTATGTATCTATCTCAATCCCCTCTTTCTCCCTCTCCCACTCTCTCTCTTTTTCCTTCACTTCCTTAATATCTATATATAAGGAAAGGAGCGAGGGAGAGAGGAGGGGAGCTCACAGAGGAGAGTGAAGGAAGGGAGAGTAGGAGGGTTGAGGAATGGAGTGGGGGAGAGTAGAGGAGGGAGGAGCGAGAGCATGCGGATGGGAGCGGGGAAGAGTGGAGAAAGGGAGAAGCTGTGGAGGTGGGAGATGACAGACAACGTGGAGGGGGTGTTGCGTGGAGGGGGCAGTGGGAGGTAAAGTTGTTGTGGGATTGTGTGGAGGAGCCCATGAGAGGTAAGAGCCATAGCGAGGTAGTTGGCGAGGGAGCCTGGAGTAGTTGGTCAATGGGCTGAGCAACATTGTCACATGTTGGGGAGTTACGGGTAGCAGTGTTGCGGAATTGTGGATTGAGCACCAAAAATTTCAAAATGCAACAAAACAAAAAATGCAGCAAAACAAAAACAATTCTGAATGCAGCAAAACAATGGCAATATTGCAGGAATATGACAGAGGTTTCCAGTCTGCAAAAAAATGCAAAACATAGAAATTTTTGTAGAATGGAGGGCATTACAAGGGTAGGTAGGCCAAAAAAAGGATTTTGCTATGATACCATGTGAGGCCAGGAGGTAACTCCACAAATGAACTGTGATATTTGATTGAGGATGCTCATGAATATATACATGGAGGTGAGACTGTTGGGATTCATTTCCCAATGTCTCTTAGACTTCCTTATTTCCTATTTTACACTAATATAAAATTTCTCCCAATCCCATAGGATTAGGTGTCAACAATTGATTTTTCCAAGAGTAATTATTCATATTAGATTGTTGCACTTTCTCCCATGGGGAAGGTTCTGAATCAATTGCCTCATATATATATATATATATATATTGAGTGTGATATGAATTATTGCCTAAATTTGAAATCACTCATTAATATGTCCTAGGCACTGGTCTCAAATCAACCCATGGGTTGTCTCTAGGAGCTATAACATCTTCTGGCACCGTTGTCGAGGACGAATTATAATATTTTTCTTGGGTTGGACATTTGTACACCCTTTGGTAAGGTGGGCATAAAGAGGTGGTGGGTTGAATATTTCTCACGTTGGAGTTAATATTTCTCACCTTGGTGACTCCACTGTCTAAATTTCAATATGATCACCCTAGCTTTCAAAAGGCCACACACTCACTCAAATACCTCAAAGAAAAGAAAACCTCCTGTATCTGACCCTGAATGGATAATATCTAGGAGGATCTAGAAGGAAATAAACTCAACCCCTCCTACTCCTATGACCTCTTTCCTAGAATCATCCTCTTCCAGCTCCTAGAGAGTAGTGATAAAATATTCATATTTTCCCTCCAGAGTGTTGGAATATCCTCAAGAAGTTGGTTCACTGTTCGATACATTATTCTCAAGAACTTAGACAAGGAAGCTTCTGTTAGCACACCTTATTTCTCATTTCATCCCTCCCCTGAAACAGAAGAGGTTAAATACATCCTTATAAAAAATACTACCCATAGTGTGAACAACCTCCCTAATTAGATCCATTTAGGTTATACTCAGATAACTCCTCTACAAGGACTTGTAGTAAATATATCACCACCTCCCTTGCTCAATATGGTTGTCCCTGGTTTCCTTTTAAAAAATTATGTTCTTTTGGACTTATCGCAACCCTTGAATGGTATGCCATAGAACTATCTTAAGCTCTTGCCAAGGTTCATAGGTGAAGATGACATTGCAACACAAAGGCATTACTAATTTTTCTTCCATTGCGGCTCTGTTACATGCATTGACAAGTGTAAAGAAACTATTCCATTGGTGATATGTACAGCAAAAAACATTTGATGCTTTAAAGCAAAAGATAAGTTCAACACCCGTTTTAGCACTTCCAGATCTTAGACAGCCATTTGAGATCCAAAATATGCAAGTGATTATGCTACGGGAGCAGTTTTCATACAACATGGTAAGCCTATTTTGTTTCATTCTGAAATTTTTAATGGAGATGTAAGTACATATCCCACCTATGATAAAGAGTTATATTCATTGGTACAAAGTGAAAAGAAATGGAATCATTACTTGATGGGGAAAGAGACCATTATTCATACGGACCATTAGCCATTGCAGTACTTACAATCACATTCAAAGTTGTAGCAATCGAGACATTTCAGATGGATGGGTTTTCTACAATAATTTAATTTGGTTATCAGGTTCAAAAAGGGAATCTACAATAAGGTATCTAATATTCTCTCTAGGCCTATTTTAAATTCAACTATTATAGTCAAGCACAATTCTATTATTCCTGAAAGTTACATTGAACAATATGCAAATGATAGTGATTTTCAAGATGTGTATGAGAGTTTGAGTCAAGGAAACCAAAATGAAGAGCTAGATTATCATATGCATAACAATTTGTTGTATCACTTGGGCAAGTTATGTATTCCACAGGGAGAAAGAAATAGTATCATAAGGGAGGTAGACACATCATTGATTCTAGGACATTTTGGTGTAGGCAAGAGAGTAGCGAATCTCCAAAGGTATTTTTATTGACCATGCATGATTGATAGTGTATCTCGTTTTATTAGAGGATGTTATTTATGTGCAACAAGTAAGCCAAGCAATAGGAATTTGGATTGTACACTCCACTCCCTATTCCTTCACATCCTTGTGAGAGTATGTCAATGGATTTTGTAGGTGGTCTTCCTATGTCAAGAAAAGTTCATGATTATTTATATGTTGTGGTAGACAGGTTCAGCAAAATGTGCATTTTTATGTCATGTAAGAAAACCATTACAGTTGAAAAAACCGCTAATCTTTTCTTTCAAAATGTTTGGTTCCATTTTAGTCTTCCTACTTCTATTGTAAGTGATCGAGATTCTCAATTTGTTGGGAATTTTTGGTCAAAATTATTGGATGTGATGGAAAAAAAGTTGAAGAAGAGTACAAAATTTCATCTGCAAACATATGGTCAAACAAAGGTGGTGAATAGGACCGTTATTCATCTTCTTAGAGGTTATTGCAGCAAGCATCCCAAGTTGTGGGATGAACAGTTGCACTACATTCAACGTACATACAATAGGGAAAAACATTCTTCCACAAACACATTGTCATTTTAGGCATGTTATGGTTATTTGCCAAGATTTCCATTAGAATTCATATTTGAGAAAGATGTCGCTATAGATGGTCATAGTGACATAGACAAGGCAAGGAATTTCATTGAGAAAATTCAGTTGATACATCACACCGCACAAGAGCAACTTTAAAAGAGTCAAAGCAGCTACAAGGCTAGGAATGAAAAACATCAGGTTGATCACAAATTCCAAGTTGGTGATGAATTTTGGTTGTACATATGCAAAGAAATATTGCAAGGGGAAGGTAAAAAGCTCAAACCAATCCGTTATGGTCCATTTAAAATTATGGAAAAGATTGGTACAAATGAATTCAAGCTAGATTTTCCTCCTTATATGAAAATTTATTCTATCATTAATGTTGAGAATTTGAGACTATTTGAGCCTCCTTTGATTAATGATCAAGGAGAGCATGTTCAAATGCCATAAATAGATGATTTCTCACCAGAATACCTTGAATAACTTCAACAAGATATCATACTTGACAGAAGAATCAAAACTTCAAGAAGAGGGAATGTTGAATACCTTAGAGTGGGACTCAAGGGTCAAAATACTTCAAAGGCCAAATGGTTGGATATTGGAAGAGTGAGGGAGTTGTAACCTAACTTGCTGAATAATTGATAATATATTTTGGGGTCCAAAAGGTTTCTAGTGGGGAGGAATGATCTAAGGCTTAGTATTTAGCTCAAAATTGAAAGTGCTCAGAAATGATTCAAACCTAAATGCCTGGATAGAGCTTGTCTCCGGGATTCCAACGCAACTCATTTCATAAAATTCTGAGTTTGTATGAGGGAGTTATAGCCTACTGTTCATTTTCCCAAATAGGCAAAAAAATAGCAGAACAGGTATAGGGATGACGTGGCAAGTCTAGTTAGCTTCACAAAGAATATTCTCTAGATTCAGCCAATGATAATGTGCGAAGTGTCCCAACCGGATTCACCGATGATGACTAGGAAGTGAATTTTTTTTATCCTAAGTCTAAGGGTGAATTTTATTATTAAGGGTGCAGGTTATTATTCTAATGGTTGAATTTGGGCCAATGGAGAAAGGCCACGTGGCACAACTAGGGGCTACCACGTGCCCCCCCCCCCATGGCAATTTGGATGGAATGTTTTAATTTCCAAGGTTGAACTCATTATGGAATGGGCAGATGTATATATTTTATACAAATTTTGGACTATAGTCCAAGGACTTTGGTTAGATCACATATGGTGGAGCTCTAACTAATTTAGGCAAAGGACTTCTAACTATGGTGTCGGAGCTCTAACTATTGTGACAGAGCTAAATATGGTGGCAGTATATATACTTTAGAGAAAAATTTTATGGTGTGGGTCAGGGTCGAACTCACGACATCACCCGCACCAATACACTGCCTTACCACTCTACCATATCATGGGTCTCAACCTCTAAGGGTGCTCACTACTATATGAAGTTTATCATATTGGAGTTTGGGGGTCCGGAGGTGGCTAGCCCTGTGGGCTAGCCCTTCCCATGTGCTCAAAGGCAAAGACCCAGTGCTAAGGAACAGACCAACAGAGTTTTGTTTAAACGATATTAAGTGCTAAACCATTACAATAATCTAGATTAAGCTATAACTAATATGTGATTAGTTATATTTAACTGCGCTTTGTGCTAATTTGTAATTAATCTCTGCTTATCCTAACTAAACGGTTCTTATAATAACATTAAGTGTAGATTAATGTGGCATCATTCTTAGCGGAGGAAAATTTTGAGGTGTAACTTCCACCTTTAGCCATGTTAACTATCAAAACTCTAGGTTTGGTGGAGAAATATTAGGAAAACTTGTTTTTTCCATAACTGAGGCAATTTTCGACCAAAATGAGATCAGGAAGAGTCATTTATGGTAGATTTTGATGTTTTGGAGCCATTGGAGCAGGTTGCAGAGGCAACAAGAGAATTTAAAGAATCATTTTTCATATTTGAAGCTAATACAAAGGCCCTCACTATGAAGCTGAACCAAGGAGATATAGCCTAGGAGGGGCGAACTCCTTGATCAAAAAATTGTGTATTGAGCTCTGTTATTTGTGCTTGTTGTGTTTTTATTTGATGTTGTTCATCATTAAGTTTCTATGATTTCTAGTTCATGATAAACACTAAATTTCACCAAGTTTAATGAATTTTCAATCACATACACATGAATAAACTCTTGATGGATAAGAAAACCAAAGCAATGCTTATTTAAATCTAAAACTGATATTAGAACAACAATAACTAACAATCAATTTCAGATCAATTACATGGCTAAAATGCACCTTAAAGTGGAGGATTCATAGCCTATTTATAATCTTCATGATATGTAATACCATGGGTCACCAATAACACATGCCAAAAAAGCCACAATGTATCCCTAAAACTTCGACTCTCAGGACTAAGATACATTTACCAAACAATCCTCCTTTAAACTTGATGTAGGGAAATTCTTTAGATCCAATCATGAAAACTGCATGGCCCCTATCACTCTATACCTTACAAGGGGTGCACATGCCTCATACCCTTTCTTACAGTTGTATGCCCATTTAGATATAGTTATAAATTTCCATCTCCAAAGTAATATTTTTTCATCCTGTAGATCACTAGGAATGACCATTTCTTCTTTAACCAACACTTACGAATTCCCTCGTTCTCTCATTTTTCCATAGTCGTCTCCCATCATGTGCGACAAAAACTCACATTAAATATTTTTCTTGAAAATTCTTAAAACATTGAGGTACCTTCTTCTGACTCATCGATGATCTCATTTCCATATAGCTACACATATTTTTTAATCATATATTGGTCACAACTATCTCACATTTTGAGATTTCTTCACACATCCCCCCTTAAAGATTCAATATCTCTAGCAACATCAAACTAGCATACAAGTACACCTACCACCCTTGTATCTATCCAAGTGGTTCATCTCACAACTTGATCCCACATCATCTCTATCATTGAGAGAGATAACTCCATGGGATATTTCATTACAACTTTCATTCTTAAATAACATGGCTTAGAATAAAACTGAGTTCAACTTTCCAAAGGCTCTACTTAGATTTCTAGATTTGGTTACCCAAAAACCTTATCTCTTTACTAGTAGTGAATCCACTTACTCTAAAAATGAGATTGTAATAGATTTATTAAAAGGCCAAAAGGCACATTATAATGAAGGACTCCTAAGTTATTTATAAGCTTCATTACATGTAATAGAATGGGTCACCAATACAACTTTCCCTTAAACATTATAGAATAGACCTAACTAGTTTGACTCTATGAATATGTCAAACTTTTATTTCTCCACTCTCACCCACTAGGTAATATTTACAACTTATAATTTTTAAAATTCATAAAAAAGGATTGTCGCATAACTACATAGTGTTAAGTTTAACATTTACTCATTTTTCACTTAAATCTTATGAAATAAAATTGTAAAATCAATATAATGTGAAAAATAGTCATTACAACTATTCCTTATTTAAAACGTTAACATTAAGACAAGATAGGTTGTGAGGCAACAAGTCCCTACCACAAAAAAATGTATATGATATAAGCCAAATCTTTGGGTAGCAATTACCACCTCCACCAAACATTATATATGAACACACCCCTTCACACTCACTATGGAGGGTTATTCAATTTTGAATAAACTAAAACATGTCGTGATACTTTTGTGCCCTCTATGAGTCTTCAAAATATCTAGATAAACATTAGTGACAATAAGTAAAACTTTCGAAATGAAAATGGACCAAATCAACTATGCTGCGACGGGGAGGAAACTTGATGGAAGTAGAAAGAGGCATTGCTGAAGGACTTTGGGAAGGGAGGGAAGGATGCATCTGAAATGGAAATAGCTGGATGCACTGGGTCTAATTTGAGAGGCACTAAGTAAACTAAGCCAATTGGATCTGTTACTCGGATTTCAAGTGGATAAACTGCTTAAGGATGAACTTGGTCAACCATTACTTATGCTTATGCTCGATCAAGTAAAACAAGGGTTGGTTAGTAATACCTAAAATACCACATGTTCACCACTATTATAGGTAATGCATTAGCATCAAATGTAAACTGCAAGTGTTATAATGAAATTAACACAGTGAAGATAAATGCTACTATGGTTTAGCATGGAGCATATTGTTTCAAACCCAAACGGTAATGTGTTCATGAGATATACCACTTTTGATGATGTATTAGCATCAACTGTAAAATGAAAGTGTTAGAACGAAAATAACACAGTGAAGATAAATGCTACTATGGTTTAGCACGGAGCATATTGTTTCAAACCTAAACGGCAATGTGTCCATGAGACATACCACTATTGATGAGATGAGTTACCCCTGTATATAATGGTGTTTAATAACAGTGCATTTACATCTATTTCCTTTTCAGATTTTACTTTGAACACAATCATAGGTGGGGGTTATTACTCATAGATAAGATACCTAATTTAGAATGATAGGAAGAGAAAGACCTCAATTTAATTAAATGGGATGCTTTATCTATTCAGCAAAATTTATCAACGTGAGGCCCTCAGGACAGCCGCATGTTATGTTATGTTTTTGTATTCTTATCATAAATAAAATCATTTGGCAGGATCCATACAATATTTTTTCTCACAAAAACGCCCACCCATCTAAGAAAAAGTCTAGACATCATGTTCAAGGTATAATGAAAGTCATGAATGCATAACGTTCAGTCTGATTTTTGAGATTTGTATCTCTTATTAAATATTTGTCTTACCTGGGCATATATTAAATATTTGTCTTACCTAGGCATATAAGCCTCAATGTTTGCATGTTAGAAAGTACTTTCAACTCACTGAAGTATTTATATATTACAATAAAACTATATTTATTTTCATGGTCTATTTTGAAAATATTTTGAAATTGAAAATATAGGGATCTAATTAATGTTGTAAATGTAAACATCTAATAATTAATGTTCTAAATGTAAACAACCAATTCAGAGATATTGCCCAATCAAGTCAACAATACTAGTAAGAGAGGATGCTACGGCAAGTTCTCCAAATGTTAAGAAAAACATGTTAAAAAATAAATGAAAGCATTTATAAACTTCCAGATACCCCAAACGATAAATAAAGCTAGAGTATGATAAATTTTGTGATCTAGTGTCCATCTACTAAAGTAAGAGGTGATATCAAAATCCTCCCAATCGACTGGACAATTTATCATATAGAGCACCCCATGCAACAAATCCAAAATGTATTAAGACTTAATCAGGATATCAAGATTATTGTATGAGGATATACAGAATGTGCGTTGACTGACTTTGGGATTATAAAAGTGCTGAAAATGACCTTATAAAGATATCAACACTAGCTATAAGACTCATAATTATAAAACAATGAATAGTGGTGACACTTTGAGATTGAAGCTACATTATCAAATGATTTTCAAAGACATTCAATAACCATAGTTGCCATGTATTTGTTTAAGGAATAATCCCTGATATGTTTCAATGATTAAAAACTAGAAATGGAGTGCATCGTCAAACCATGCGCTTAGTTTCTAGCTGTGTGCCATGCAGATTAAATTTAATATATTTTAAAATTATATAATATAATACACAAAGCTTAACACGTTGGTTGCATAACACGTTGGTTGCATGCAGCCTCATAGTTGTACCTATTCCTATAATTTTCTTGGATAAAGCCACTTTATCAATTAAAAAAAAAGAGAGAAGGAAACTGTTAGAGAGAAGCATCTATTAATTTTCTTTCCAGGTAGATTCTCGATCTGAACTTTGTTGCTCTCTAAACCTTAGGGTCAAGCCTGGGCGTTTCTTCTCTCTAAAACTTAGGGTCAAGCCTGGGTTGGAAAAGGAGGGTAAGGAACCATGCACATTGGAGTTTAATTAGTTTACTTAGCACCACCTGAAGTGGCAGATCTATTTCCAGTTTCAGATCCAAATATACGTGTGCATTTAAATACATAAGAAACTTCTCAGGATAATTGTCGTGCGATTTTACAGGTTTTTGTGTCATTTTTCATATTTTTATCAACTCCATTTTTTTGTGTGTTTCTCCAAATAATTCCAAACTGGGCTTTTGTTCCATAATACTTGTTACGGAATTCATGTTCTCTCGTGGAAAATAATGTAAGCTCCATGAATAGTGATCTAGCTTTGGTCTTTTTTAGGGCCTCTTGATTCAAGGTCGCAAGCAATAGAATCCCCATGTGGCTTTGGGCCGTAGATGTATTCAACGTTGCAGATTCAAAAATACAAAAACCAAGCAAGCAATAGAATCTCCATGTGGCTTTGGGCGGCTGATGTATTCAGCGTTGCCGAGATTCAAAAACACAAAAACCGTTACCTTTTAGTTAAAAAATAAATTATTATTGGGAAACAGTGTAGTGTTCTTTGTTTACATTACTATAATACAAACCTGTATGTTTATAGGTGCAACGGCTCTCTTAATCATTGAAATGCACAACTCTCTTAATCATTGAAATGAACACTAGAGTCCTCGCTTATTAGACTTCTGACGATTTGTTTGCCAAGACGTGCGTGGAACCCTGGGAGATCGACATTCATGAGGCTTTTCTTGAGCCTACCATTTTCATCAAATTCAGGAAGTAAGAACCCACTTCCACCTGCACAAAATAGACCACAACATGGGACAACATGGGGACCAAACATGGACCAGTTTTCGAACTTGCACCCTGGGCGGAACAGACTGGTTTTTTCTCATTTCAGCCCAGTAGAGGTCACAGGAAAACCCACAGCCAGCAACTCACGAAACTTGAGTGCAATCAAATAGTTACACCATAAAAAATAGCGTTAGACTATCATGGGAATGGGATGAATGAAAAGGAAAAATTTAAAACAATAGAGTCTTATTGTGAATTGTAATCCTTTCAATTCGTATACGTACCCCAGAAAATACATGTCTCATAGTTGTGCTGCTCAAGAACGATTTTTTCACTTGAAAAAAATACATATCCCAAAAATGTTCGAATTAATTATTTTGTTAAATTATACACTGAATTCAAAACTCTACTGAGTTAAAACTTTCTTTTGGGTTAACCATAGATGACAGATTTATAGCAATTATGAGAATTGCATCGAACTTGTTTGGGAAAATTAAAAAAATAAAATTCTATAATGTTCAAATTTATGTACGTAGGATGTGGACATGGCGAATTATCTCAAGGGGATACCAATTACGGTGGCAGCCATAAGGAGATGATGCTCACGAATACTTTGTTTGATAAGGGGATGATGCTCACTAATTGTTTGTTCAAATCAAGAGACAACATCCTGAATTATTTGTTCATAATTGGGGGAAACGTTGTGCTTCTGTCAAACAAGGCCAGAGATGCTGCCCCGGCAAAGCGCATGTCGAAAGAAGATGCTGAGGGTAAGGTTGTTCACTAGGGTGTTCGTGGAGGATTGAATCCTGCTTCCTTCCATCCATCCTGGGTGTTTCCTTATTTCTTGAGACTTCTCTATCAAAGTCCTCAAAAGGGATATGAAACCCTACATCCCCAACTTCATAATGCCCTTTAACCATTTCTGCATCCATTATGGGTGGGCGAGCAGTTATCAATGGGGTTGGGAAGAGCCTTGAGCTGAGCGAGGGCGAGCAGATATTAATGGGGTCTAGAAGAGCCTTGATCTGAGCGATCACGATTTGGGGCCAGATGGTTGTGTGCATGACAGAACACTGGAGGCTTAAAAACAGGTGTTGCATGAGAATTGAAATAACCAAATAGAGTTTTATAGTAAGTGCATAGTGTTAATTTTAACATTTACTCGTTATCCACATAACTGCATAGTGTTAAGTTTAACATTTACTCATTTCTCACTCAAATCTTCTGAAATACAATTGTAAAATCGATATAATGTGAAAAAGTCATTACAAACATTCTTTTCTTTAAACTATTAACATTAAAATAAGAAGTTATATATCCCAGTAGCTGTTTACCACTTTTGGGGATTTACGTTAGATTTCTAAATTTTTCTCAATGCTCACATTAATTCAATCACCAATTGAGCTGTAAAACTCCCTTCTATAAAATTTTAATATGCACTTTACACTTCAATAAATATTGGTAAACAAAAATTCTTTCTACTTTTTACACTATCATTTTCTTAATGTCACTTTATATAGGGAACTTCTTGAGGTCTCATGTGAGACTCAATTTTGACCCTAATATACCTACACTAGCATATATCCATTTAAGTACGAATCTAACATGAACTAGGAGAAAAAAAATTTCTTCAACAACAAACTTCTTTCTAATGCAAAATACAATGTGTAATTTTTCATTATTTAAATTGTATTTTTAAATGATATATATAATATATATAGAACCAAATAAAAAATTTAACAAAACAAACTTATTTTTCATGTTATATACATAATGTTTTTAGATGATATATAATATATATATAATTTCCATTAAAATATTTTGCATGATATGTACATTGAAACATTTTATCAAATATCCAAATTAATTTTTTTTATTATTATTAATATATTTTAGTATATTATTAATTCGTATAAAAATATTTTATTGGTAACTCACATTGAATATTTTTTACATACAACATTAAAATATTTTATTTTAACAAATAGTTTATATATATACTCGTACTAATCTGTAAATTTCAAATAAAATGAGCTCAATTTGTAGTTAGTGGATTTTATTTTTTTAATAAAAAAGTTAAATTTACTTAAATATTTTGTTAATCAGCATTTTCTGCAAAATATTTAATATTAAAACAGTCACATTTTAAAGATATACATACACATAAAATCTATCAAAATATACATAATCTCTATTAAAATTTTAAATTTATCAAGATATATATAAAATATGTGTGAATCTGTTAAATGAAAACATTTTAATTTGAAATTTTCTTTAATACTACATTTTGGAGTTTCCGGTGCCATCAAAATCTACATACACAAAATCCATCAAGATACACATAAAATCTATCAAAATTTCAAAGCGACAAAAATTTGATTTGTCAAATCATATAGTCCGAAACAAAGGAAAGATTAGTACAAATTTTAACATAGACATGGACTAACAGACACACTACAGGATTATTAATTTACTTCATAATCGAATAGTGCAACTGACGCAGCTCCTGAGAAAATCTATAAAGATTCCTCATTGACCTATTTGTTAACTCAAGCGAATTCCTTTATATATATAACATATTCGTTCGACAGGGGTTGAGTATCTATTAATTTACTTCATCATCAAATATACTTTAAAAATAGATCATTACAGGTTATTCGTAGGTTAAGAGGATCTGAAAGGTCTCATGCTTGGATGATATTCTTGTTTGCCTACACAAGGTGGAGGAGAAGTCTGTAGTGTGAGATTTAGATTCTAATTCGGGGAAAATTTATAATACTTTTGTGGTGATTAATGTTCCATCATTTAATATTGTCTCTCCTTTCAACTCTACCCCTATAACAAATGTAGACCCCTCATCTTCGATGGTTATTTCTGATTAGATGTTTACCTTTAAAATGACTAATGTTTTTGGCAAGTTTTCCTCAGTGTGGATGGCGCCCTTACAGCCTGGTGGCTTTCAAAACACCTGGCATAATGCATCATGGCAGGCTCATACTCATTTCCATCACTCAACCACTCTATTTCACTTTTAATTGGGTTTAATTTTGATCCATATGTTCTCTAAGAATAACTTTTATTTGTTTCAACGTATAGTACCAGCGTTTTTTTAAAACAAAATTTTTCTCAAGATGATCCTAAGTTGTTATAGTTAGAAGAGCTATGTACCTTAGAAAAACATGGATTGAGATCCATGTATCTTTTGTAAATATCTTTTAATTAATAGAAATTTTGTGCCTACTAAAACACAATTGAGTGCCGTATGAAAATAAACTTTATTTTTTAATAAGAAAAAAAAGGGTTGAATTTGCTCAATTTTTTTTTTGTTAACGTGAATTTCCCACTATTTTTCATATATGGAAATTTTTTAATATTAAAGCTTTGTCACATTTAATCTACATACACACAAAATCTCTCAAAATATACCTAAAATCTTTTAAAATTTTAAATTTATCGAAATATATGTAAAATATGCATGAAACTTTTAAATGAGGGCCATTTTAATTTGTTAAATCATTTATCAAATTTTTTATTTTTTATTTTATTTATATATATAATAACATGTACGAAATTCTCAAATCAGGAAATTTTAATTTGTTAAATGATTTATCTGGATATACACAAAATCCATCAAGATACACATAAAATCTGTCAAAATTTCAAAGCGACGAAAATTTTGATTTGTCAAACCATATAGTCCGAAACAAAGGAAAAATTAGTGTAAATTAACTGACACACTACAGGATTATTAATTTACTTCATAATCGAATACTGCAACTGACGCAGATGAAGATTCCTCATTGACCTATTTGTTAACTCAAGCGAATTCCTTTATATATATAACGGATTCATTCGACAGGGGTTGAGTTCTATTAATTTACTTCATCATCAAATATAATTAAAAAATAGATTTAAGAACGTAGTCAATGATCCTAAAAGTCAAGATACTTTTTAAACGCAACTTTTTGCACAAATTCCTGGCCGATAGGAATCCATGCACGCACAGGTGGGTCCCACCTTTTGCTATCTAAGCCTGCTGCTGTTCTCTCACAACAAGGAGGTATATATATTATTTTTTATGAATCAAAAATTTGAATTCTATTTAAAATATATTACAAAAATTTTATTTCTCAATTAAATAATTATATCTATTTATCTTAATTCTAGAAATTTCTTAAGATGTAAATATTTTTTGACTATAAAATTTGAGGATAAATTTGCATCTTGAGAAATTTGATCCTTCTAAATTTATAATTAAAATGAATATATATTAATTTTAACTATAATTTTTATTTATTTATATATTACAAATAAATAAATTAAATATATTATAAATTTATTACAAATGAATTCTATTTAAAATGTATTACAAATTTTCTATTTCTCAATTAAATAATTATATCTATTTAACTTAATTCTAGAAATTTCTTAAGATGTAAATATTTTTTTGACTATAAAACTTGAGAATAAGTTTGCACCTTGAGCGATTATCACTCTCTACTTTAAAATGTTAATATATGATCTTTCATATTTAAGTAGAAAACACGGTTCTTTCTATATAAAATTATTTGTATTATTAATATTTTTAAAATATTACAAAAGTATTGAAAGAATTTTAAATCCCCCTTTACTTTGAATTAGAAAATACACACACACACACACATATATATTAAAATTTTGAATTTAAATTAATTAATTTCTCTTTATATAAAATTATATTATTTAATATAAATGTTAAAACATATAATTTTTATTAGGTTACTATTATATTTTAATTTGAAATATTGTATCTCAATTAAATATAAAATGGATTATACATTAACAAATATCAATAATATTAGATATGTGATGTATAAGAAGAAGATTTACAACATGGAATCGAAGAGGCTCCAAAAAAAAAGTTTTAACATTAGTTTTAATAATATTAACTTCTTCTTATTATTATTATTATTTAATTTAAATGTATGCTTAAATGATGACATCCCCTTACTATGTTTAAATGTATGCTTAATTGATAGCATCCTCGTAAAACCCCTCTAAACTCAATAATTCAAATTATTTAGGACAAATTGACCTTATCTAGTGTCACTTGATAAATTAAAACTAGGATTTATTTCATTTCAAGAAATTTTCCCGGTGGTGGAGTGGGTTTAGAAATTATTTTAGCTCGTTAATTGCACTAAAACTTCATCGACTTCGATGTTATCATGTCACATTACAGGTAAAGGAGAAATCATAATGTGCAGTAAACAGAACCGGGTTGATCTCTATTTTGGTGCACTTGGAAGATTGGGACAATTCAGAGTCATTATGAAAGCAAAACTCATTCTTCAACGTACTCCTCAAAGGGTAAAAAATAGCCTTATCTTTTATTTTGGTCTATGCTGGCAATTTTAATATTGTTTTACCTACTCATTTTGTCTTTTCTTTTTCCCACTTTCCCTTTTTCGCACTTGTTGGAATTTAATTCCAACTGCCCACAGAGAGCAGAAGGATGGGAGAATTTATATTTGAAAGAACAGCAAGATGGCGACTTAATGTTGATGGGATCGAATGATAGCAAAGATGGTGGCAATCTTAAGATCTGATCTTCACACAACCATTATATTATGTGCAGCAATCACCAGCAATCAATTCTCCACCAACCACATTGAATGCATAGCCAACAAGCTCCATTCCGAGAGGTAGCAAGTATGGGCAGCAAGGAGGAAGATGACCCATCGGAATTAGTAATGTCATCTCCTCTTTGGACCCACCAAATAAATTTCGGGGGGATAAGGAAAATACCATTGGAAAAGTATTACAACCCCACAGAATGTTTGTTTTATGTTTTGATTTTGTTTGTTGCATTATGTTTGAGAGTTTTAATTTTGGGTTAATTTTATTTACCACGGTACACTTGTTTTTAAATTTGGTTAAATATATTTTGATAAATATATTATAAATATATATATATATATATATATATAGATATATAGATATAATGTTTTCTATATATATGTCGTGTGCATTGTAAAGAGAGTGCATTGTGTAATTTTCCTGGAGACTGAAAAAGACAGGGAGCACTGTGTGAGTAGCAGTGAATAGAAACAAAGAGATGGAGAGGAGAAGTTTTTTGTTGAAGCGCTGCATTTGTAGCAGTTGAAGTTTTATTCTATGAATCCAGAACACAGGAGTTCTGAGGAATTTCATTTTGTAACAGCTTATAGTTTGTTTAATGAAATAGAATTTACATTTCATTTCTCTGTGTCGAAAATTTTATTTTTATTTAATCTCTGTGTTGTGGAAGAAGAATTGTTTTATTCCTCTGTGTGTTCGGAATTGTTCAAAAATTCTAACATGTTATCAAAGCTAGTCTAGGTGCTCAATGAATGAAGCAGAGATCGCTATTCACTGCAGGAGCTGTAAGAAGGTTGTTGAAGCGGATTTCTCTAGCAGAGAAAGCTTATATTTGTTTTTTTTTTAACTCAGTTAAGGAAACTGCCATTTTTGGACAGTTACGATGGCAGCAATAAGTATGAGTCTGATGAATCCCCAACTTCCACAGTTTAACGGGAAGAACCATGAATACCAGGAAATTACGATCAGAGCTTTGTTTGCTTCACAGGACATATGGGAGCTAGTTGAGAATGGCCACCCAGAACCAGTAGATGCAGCTGCACTTGCTGCTTTGATATCAGTAGAAAGAGATTTGTTAAAAGATAATAGGAAGAAGGACTCCAAAGCCCTCTTCTATCTTTTTCAATCAGTACACGAGAGTATTTTCCCAAGGATTGCAGCAGCAAAAAGTCTAAGGAGTCATGGGATATCCTCAAAAAATCCTATCAAGGCATGGAGAAGGTGAAGACAGCAAAGTTGCAAATGCCGAGGAGAGATTTTGAAACTCTCTATATGAAAGAGTTTGACACCATAGACTCATTTTTCACTCATGTTATTGGATTGGTTACTTAGATAAGGTCTCATGGAGAAACACTTAAAGAAATAAGAATAGTGGAGAAAATATTGAGAAGTCTACCCTCAAGATTTGATGCCACAGTAGTGGAAATAGAAGAGACAAAGGATCTCTCACTATTTACAATGGATGAGTTGAGTACATCCTTGATGTCTCGTGAACACGGACTGAACAGAGGAAAATATTCCTCATTGGAACAAGCTTTCAAGACTCAAATGTATTTTGGTTGAGGTAGAGGTCAAGGCAGAGCAAACAACCGAGGAAGAGGCAGAAGCCAAAACATAGGAAGAAACCACCCTGCAAGTTCGAGTGGAAGGGGCAGCAATAAGAACCAGAATGAAGGCTCAGGCCAACATCAAGCTCATGGACAAAGGTATGATAAATCCCAAGTCCAATGTCATTATTGCAACAAATATGGGTGCCCTACCAATGATTGTAGGAAAAAGAAAAATGACATGAATAATAGGCAGAATGTTAATTTTACAAAAGAAGAAAAGAACAAAAATAATGTGTTGTTAACATGTAATGTATCACAAGATAGACAAGATGATGTATGGCTCTTAGACTCAGGTTGTAGTAACCACATAACTGGAAACATAATAATGTTTGCCAATATAGATGAAAATGTTAAGTCTGAAATAACAACAGGGACTGATAGTAAGGTCTCTGTCATGGGAAAAGAAAGAGTATCAATACTCACAAGGAAAGGAGAACAGAATTTTGTGCCAGATGTATTTTATGTACCTGGCTTGAAATGTAATTTTTTGACCATTGGACAACTCGTGAACAAGGGCTGCAATGTATTCTTTAAAGATGATGTATGCACAATCATGGACATACCTCTAAGCAAGAAAGTCATTGCAAAGGTGCAGATGACAAGCAATAGGATGTTTCCTCTCAAGCTCATAACAGACTTGAAGGAAAGAAGAAATGTAGCAGCTGTAACACAAGAGGTCTTTCAAGAGGAAGTGAAAGATGAAAACTAGTTATGACACTTGAGATTTGGACATCTCAATTTTGGAGGCTTGAACTTGTTGCACAGAAAGGGAATGGTAAAAGGATTACCATTGATTGATAAACCAAACAGCTTACGTGAAGGCAGCATCTTGGGCAAACAACACAGAGAAAGATTTCCAGCAGGGAAGACTATAAGGGTAAAGACACTCTTAGAAATTTTCAACTCAGATTTGTGTGGACCAATGCAAATGCCATCTTTAGTTGGCAACAAATATGTTTTGACATTCAAAGATTATTACACCAGAAAGACATGGGTGTATTTCTTTAAATAGAAGAGTGAAGTGTTTGAACAGTTGTGCCACTTCAAAGCTCATGTTGAGAAACAGAGTGGGCACTACATCAAAGTGCTAAGAAATGACAGAGGTGGAGAATACATCTTCAAAGAGTTCCTAAGTTTCTATAGATAGAATAACATACATAAGAAGTTTAGCACAAGGTACAAACCTTAGCAAAACTGTGTTGCGGACAGAAAGAATAGGACCATCATGGACATGGTCAGAAGTATGTTGAAGGCAAAACATTTACCAAATGAGTATTGGGCCGAAGCTATCAATTATACAGCGTATATCTTGAATAGATTCCCAACCAAAGCTGTCATGAACAGAGTTCCGGAAGAAGCGTGGAGCGGCATAAAGCAGCATGTCACCCACATGAAATTTTTTGGATGTGTGGCTTATGCACATGTCCCAGATCAATTGAAAAAGAACCTTGACAATAAGGGGAAGAAGTGTATTTTTTTTTTATACAGTGATGAGTCCAAGGCATAAAAACTCTATAATCCATCCACCAAGAAAGCTATAATAAGCAGAGATGTGCAGTCCATTGAAGAAGAAGCTTGGGATGTAATCTTAGAGAAAACAGTGAATTTGAAGACATGTGTGTCTCATGAAGAGGAAGAGGAAGGAAAAATAGTAAATAATCCCTCCACGGTGGCTCCTCCTCCACCACCACAAGCACAAAAAACCACAGCATAAGCTAGAAATAGAACAACCTTGAGAAATCAAGGAAGTGCTTCTCCAAGCACACCACAGGGAACTGAAACTCCCTCGAGTTCAAGTGGAACTCCAAGTACACCATGAAGACTGAGATTCAAAAGTCTCAGTGAGATTTATGAACAAGGAGAGGTAAATGATAATGCTGGTCTGAACTCTTTATTTGCTTTGTATTGTGATGTTGATGGCCCAATTCATTTTGAAGAAGCTGTAAAAAAAGAAAAATGGATTGAAGCAATGAACGAAGATATTGGTGCAATAGAAAAGAGTAATACATGGGAGTTAGCAGACCTCCCTAAAGGAAAAGAAGTCATTGGAGTAAAATGGGTCTATAATACCAAGAGCAATGCTGAAGGCAAGATTAGAAGGCACAAAGCAAGACTTGTTGTCAAAGGCTACAAGCAGCAACAAGGAAGAGAATATGAAGAAACTTTTTCATCAGTTCCAAGGATGGAAATACTGGGAACAGTGTTGTCCATAACAGCACAACAGAAATGAAAGGTTTACCAAATAGATGTGAAATCTGCATTCCTGAATGGAGTGTTGAAAGAAGAGGTATATGTTGAATAACCTCAAGGTTATGATATTGAAGGAAAAGAGCACAAAGTATGGAAACTGAAGAAAGCTCTTTATGGGCCGAAACAAGCTCGGAGAGCATGGTACAACAGGATAGATGCTTACCGAACTGAAAATGGAATTGAGAAATGTGATGGAGAACCCACACTCTACATAAAAGAAAATGATGGTAAGATTCTTATTGTTGTTTTATATGTAGATGATTTAATTTTTATTGACAATGAAGTTTCTCACATTGCTGATTTTAAAACAGTCATGAAGAGTAAATTTGAAATGACTGGTTTGGGTTTTTTGAGATATTTTCTTGGAATAGAAGTCGAGAAAAATGAAAATAGATTTTTTATTTCCCAAGAAAAATATGTTGAAGAAGTGTTGAAAATATTCAACATGTAGAACAACAAGGTAGTTGTAACTCCAACTATCATGGGATTAAAATTGAGAAAAGAAGATAGCAACAAGAGTGTTGATCTGACATTGTATAAAAGCATAGTTGGAAGCCTCATGTATTTTACTGCAACTAAGCCGGATATTATGCATGGTGTAAGTTTAATTTCTAGATTCATGGAAACACCAAACGAGACTCATTGGGACACAACCAAGAGGATTCTAAGGTATGTGAATGGAACGAAGGGGTATGGTATTTTCTACTCCTCATCTGAAAATTTTAAATTGATTGGTTACACTGACAATGATTGGGTTGGAAGTGTAGATGACAGGAAAAACACATCTGAATATGTGTTTCATTTGGGATCGGGAGCCATTTCATGGGCTTCCAAGAGGCAACCTATAGTTTTTTTATCAATAGCAAAGGAAAAATATGTAGTAGCAACAACAACAACTTGCCAAGCAGTATGGATGAGAAGAATGCTCAGAGATTTATGTCATGAACAGGACAAAGGAACAAAAAATTATTGTGATAACATCTCAACGATAGTTTTATCAAAGAATTCTATCTTCCATAAGAGAACAAAGCATATCAATGAAAAATTTCATTTTATACTAGAACTCGTTAATAATGGTGAAATTGTTTTGCAGCACTGCACGACAGAGGAACAATTTGCTGATATTTTAACAAAGCCTTTAACACAGAAGAGTTTTAAATATTTCAGGAAATGCCTGGGTATGCAAGAAAATCCAGCAGTTGAAATTAAGTGGCAGTGTTGGAATTTAATTCCAACTGCCCACAGAGAGTAGAAGGATGGGAGAATTTAAGTCTGAAATAACAGCAAGACGGCGACTTAATGTTGATGGGATCGAAGGATAGCAAAGGCAGTGGTAATCTTCAGATCTGATCTTCACGCAACCACGATCTTATCTGCAGCAACCACCAGCAATCAATTCTCCGCCAACCACATTGAATGCACAGCCAACAAACTCCATTTCGGGAGGTAGCAAGTATGGGCAGCAAGGAGGAAGAAGACCCACCAGAATGAATAAAATCATCTCCTCTATGGACCCACCAAAGCAATTCCGAGGGATAAGGAAAAGACCATTAGCAGAGTATTACAACCCCACAGAATGTTTGTTTTATGTTTTGATTTTGTTTGTCGCATTATGTTTTAGAGTTTTAACATTGAGTTAATTTTATTTACCACGATACACTTGTTTTAACCTTTGGTTAAATATATTTTGATATATATATTATAAATATGAAATGTTTATAATATATATATATATATATGTGTGTGTAATGTTTTCTATATATGCCGTGGGCATTGTAAAGAGAGTGCATTGTG
>CM076581.1:227153191-227202554 GCA_034641835.2 Pinus albicaulis | reverse complement strand
ATGTCGTTATTGAACTTGCAATTTTGTCACTCGGCTTTCACGAAGATCATTGTTCCTCCTAGAGAAAAATCATTAAACCTCGGGATTCATCCCATTGCGTCCGGTGATTTTTTTCAGGTCCAGTGGTATATTTTCTTAAATACAATGCAGAACGGAAATTAGGTAAGTTTTTCTGGACTAAAATCTTTCGTGCAGTAAGTTTGTTAATCAAAGTCTGCAGTAACGCAAAGAAACAATGATATACCATTTATATATTTTTGCAAAACTTTAATTGAATGAATTCAGATTAGCTAAGCTCATGTGAAATGGACTGAAATTTCTGAGACTCGCCTGCTCACCTGCATTGCTTTTATGGTCTTATTCACGACCAAATGGACAAATATTTCCACTTCATCCATCTTTCGTCTCCAACCATAAACAATGCATTTGCAAAATTCTTTTTACAGTCTACATATTTTGACAAAATTAGTCACAAGATCGACTACAGTTACAGGTTAAAAAAAATTCACAGAACCAATAAACCACATAACTTTAGCTGAATCATCTTATAAAAATGAAGATCAAGAAGAAGAACCTAGAGATTGGGAATTGTTTTTTTCCTCTGCATGTCCAACGAAAATGAAGTCATAAGCTTCGAGATTGACTTTGCTACGAAGAAACCAGGTACCAGGTTCCAAGGTTGTGGCTCCAGCCATTGCAAAGCTACGGGGTGGTAAAGAAGTTCAAATAGAAAATGAAACTGGAAAGATATTTATATTATGTTTATTATTTATAATTATTTTAAAGATGAATAAGCTAAACAGTTGTAAAAATCAAGATTTGGTTGACAGTTAAAACAGAGTAATGAAATCTAATGGTGGAAAAACTTTCAGTCGTCTATCATTTGATCCAATGGGTCAAACATGGACACATTGATAGCTAGGAGAGTTGTTTTCAAATACGCATAACTAGCAATTGCACCATATGTTGCAAAAGAAACGTCGTAAGGCAATATCTTAGGAAAGAGTAGCCTATAAGAAATAAGAAGGCAATACCATAGGAAAGAGTAGCCTAGAAGAAACAAGATGTTGCAGAGAACAAGTCATTGTGAAGGAATGAAAGGAAAAATTTTCTTCCATGGAAGCAAGTCGTGGAGGTTTCAAAGATTTTGATGATAAGAGTTATCAACCAAAAAATTTTGTTATAGATTTTGAAATACTCAATTGGGGGTGAAAACATATATGTAAACCAACATAATATGTTCACATATATACAAATTTTGTTATAGATATTGAAATAGGAAATTGGGGGTGAAAATCCTTTGGCGATTAATAATTGAACACGTAACTCAAATAAGATATTTTAAATACATTCAAGTACAATCTATCTAGCATAGATGTCAATAAAGAGCATTTTTATTAACAAAAATAGAGTTTACTTCAAGTTCATCTACATATTTTAAATACATTCAAGTACAATCTATCTAGCATAGATGTCAATAAAGAGAATTTTTATTAACAAAAATAGAGTTTACTTCAAGTTCATCTACATATCTGAGCGGCAATTGCATGCTTATAAGAAATTGTATATGAAGAACAATAGTCTTGGCATACAAGAAAGTGAATATCATTTTAATATGGGGACATTTTTGGAAAGAGATATTGTTCTTTGTGTTATGGTTTATTTTCTTAACTCCAAACTTGGTTTATTCTTTCTCTATATACATAAGAAAAAAAATACAAAGTAAAGTCACAAATTTAACTTATAGTTTTATATTTCATAATTACAAATCTAGTTCCTTATTAAAATATTTTACACATCCTAGGTTATTCTAAATTGATCAAGAATATAGAATTATTAGGGTGGTGTTCTATGTGCACTAAAATTCCCATGAGGTCCATCACAATGTATGGGATTCATTACAACCTTGGATATATTATGTGAGTTGTTGTGATTTTTTTGCTTGTGGCTACAACTTTGTTTTGGTTTTCACCTAGTTATCATGATTCAAAGCTTTGTTATAATCTTAGATCCTTATAGCATTATATATATTATGTGAGTTAATGTGATGTTTTGTTTGTCACAATGATTCAAATATTAGTTATTGTACCACAATATTGACTTTCTTGTTGTCTGTTTTGTTAATCTTATTAAAATATTTTACACACCCTAGGTTATTCTAAATTGATCAAGAGTATAGAATTATTAGGGTGGTGTTATATTTGCACTAAAATTCCTACGAGGTCCATCACAATGTATGGGGTTCATTGCAACTTTTGATATATTCTGTGAGTTGTTGTTATTTTTTTCTTGTGGCCACAACTTAGTTATAGTTTTCACCTAGTTATCATGATTCAAAACTTTGTTATAATATTAGATCCTTATAGCATTATATATATTATGTGAGTTAATGTGATGTTTTGTTTGTCACAATGATTCAAAAATAAGTTATTATTCCACAATATTGACTTTCTTGTTGTCTGTTTTGTTTATCTTATTAAAATATTGTACACATCCTAGGTTATTCTAAATTGATCAAGAGTATAGAATTATTAGGGTGGTGTTACATGTGCACTATAATTCCCAGGAGGTCCATCACAATGTATGGGGTTCATAGCAACCTTGGATATATTCTGTGAGTTGTTGTGATTTTTTTCTTGTGGCTACAACTTAGTTTTGGTTTTCACCTAGTTATGATGATTCAAAACTTTGTTATCATCTTAGATCCTTATAGCATTATATATATTATGTGAGCTAATGTGATATTGACTTTCTTGTTGTCTGTTTTGTTTATGAACCCCTTAAAAAAACAGAGGAACATTTGATTTTACAGTGTGATCTCTCCAACATGGGTGGGGGTTCAACATACTCTATTGTTAATCACATAGTGTCAATTTTGTAAAAATATAATCTACAATAAGGACTGAGTGGGTTTTTTCTTTTGTAAGTTTTGTTTGGAATTGAAAAATAAAATAAAATTATAAAAGTTAAAATTATGTAGTGAGAAACATTGCTTAAAATTTCATAATAAAAAGTTGAGTAAGTTTGACATCATATAATATGAAAAATTTTAAAAGCTAAAATTAGGTAATTAAAGATATTTATATAGTTTTTTTTTGAACTAAAGAAATAGTATGTATGTATAACTTTATTAAATAATTAGTTTAGATCTATATTATTGATGAGGGGGGTCAATGAGGTTTGAATATCAAGACATTTGATCCCTCTTGGCTCTTGGTAGATCTATAGTTGGGCCATCTTAATTTCCCCCTTTAACTTGTGAATCTAATGGCCTAAAACATTTGAATCGTCTAACATTTGATCCAATGACTCATACATTGACACAGTGGCACTTAGGAAAGTTGTTTTCAAATAAGAACGTCTTACGACGTAATTACACCATAATTATTTTTTTTCCAACATGAAAATATGTCATGTGTTTTTTCTTGTTATTGACGGCTAATCACCTTAACCTAATCATTAGAGGTTTTCTGCACACCATAACTCTAATGTGTTATGGGAGTTTCTTAGCCACGTCAGCCTTTCTCAAAATATTCTAACTTGTTATATGTTATTAATTCTACTTGCTTTATTTTGTTCTAACTTCTTATATGTTATTAATTGTACTTGCTCTATTATGTATGATCGCGATCATTCTAGAAGGCGTTTTTGCTCGTTTCGCACGTGAAATGAGCATTTGTCATTTTTACTAATCAGTTTAGTGTCCATAGGTCGATTCAATATATATCATAGACATTATACGATCATTAACATTGCCACATGATAGTTGAAATATTTTGAAAACTTATGGAGGTATTCAGTAACTTCCACCACTTCCAACAAACTTATTTAGTGGCTTTTAAATTTCTCACAAGAAACACCATAACCTCCAATCAGTTTTTACAAATTTATTTTTACAAATTTAACTTTACCAACAACGGTAAACAACGAATTTCAGAAGGTAAAAACTTGTGTGATGCGCATTAAGGTTATAATTTCAGATTCCAAAACGGTCGGGATAACCGTGTTCGCACAACGGCGAGCGCATTAAGGTTGCATGGCATTTTCATCTAAATGTGAATCGATGGATAGAGAGTAGGGAAGGTGGAGCGTACAGACAAAGTTGAATCCTAACAATTCCCAAAATGGTAAACGAAGCGCTGTTATTTTTAAACTTGAAAGAAATCGAAGATGTTTTTGGACATTCTTAGTAAAAAAATTGAATACAATATGTAGTTTTAACCTATATTGGGTAATGATATAAAAATTTTCATATATATTTATCAATTTTAATAGTAATATTGAGTTTACATATAATACTTTTTATGAGTTTTATGTAAATTGTAAAATATTGTAATATATATATGTATGGTTTCTTAGTTAAATTATATAATTAAATAATTTTATTTTATAAAATTTAAATAAAATTTTATCATAATATTTTATAAATTTAAATAATATTTACCAGAAATTTCAAGCTCTCACTATTTAAACTAATTGACTTATCTATTTTACCTATTCAGTTATCGCTAGTTATTTTGGCTAATCTCTTACTTCAAAATAATCATTGTAGTTATTTAAATTAATTTAATAAATTTATTTCCATAATCCTGTGCATTAAAATAACAAATAACTCTTTAAATTCTCAATTTTCTTAATAATTCCTTAATTTGAAAAAATATCAATCACATTCTTGTTTTATTAATATTTTCTTGAATGGACCAAAAAGGTCATTTAGATTTGTAAAAAAATTAATAACATAAAAAGATTGTACATACCTTATTAATATTGATTAAACCCATTTGAGAGAAATTGTGCATATTGTGCATATTTGACTCACATTAATCTATTTGCACGATCTTGTTACACCAACACATTCTCTAAAATGTGGTACCTGAAAACCATATTAAAAAAATAAGAAGAAAAAATATATAGGAAAAAACAAAATTACATAAATTTAGTCGAATTCTCTCTTTTGATTATAAACTCCCCAATACATTCCCTCTAAACTCGCCAATACATTTCACCAATACCCTTCATGAAACAGTGGAAAACGCACCAACATAATCTGATTAAAAACAAATCCTACATACGCTATCGCTGCCTCCTAGTATTAGTGAAAAAATAGCACGCAACTCCCAATCCAGGAGGAAATACCAATAGGCATAAAAATTTCAGATCTCTCAAGCGTCATCCTGACATGACTCGGAGAAAATTTAACAAAACTTTGGAAAATTTAACATAACTTTGGAATTGTTTTCCTTAACATAACTTTAGAAAATTTAACATAACCGAGCCTAGCCTAGTGACCGTTTTATTGGTCTAACAGATTCACCTCTGGTTATTTCAATATTTTATTCTTGGGTATAATTATATCGACATATAACACACAATACACAAGTCCGAGAAACAACGCAACGATATTTGGGATAAGATTAATGATATTTTGGATAAGATTCATGAAGCTAGAGAAACAGAACTGGGATAAGATTAGTGAAGTTCAAGAAACAGAGCACTAATATTTGGGTATAGTTGAGATAGATCAATTCTACTTGTAAAGTTGACTACATAAATTGATGAGGCGTGAATTTTTTTTACCAAATAAAATGGACTTAACCAGTTTGCCGGAATCCAAGAAATCTGGCAATCGTTAACAGGGAACCACGATAGCTTAAATAAAATGGACTTACCCAATTTGCTGGAATCCAAGAAATCTGGCAATCCTTAACAGGGAACCATGATAGCTTAAATTCCTTCAGATGTATTCGTAATGAGAAAGAAATTTATCTCAATACACCTGCAAGTGTAGTGTATAAAGAAGGATAAACAAATAAAAAAAATTATGAATGTCTAGAACCTGAGATTCGCCATCGCCTAGAATATCGAATTGATAGAAAACATATCTATTGATTTTGTGTCACTCCTTACCATATATCACCAATTTATGATATATGAATATCAAGAAACCGTCGAGAGAGGGTACTTCTTGTATCCCAAACCACAATTGTAAATAATCAATGTGAAACAAACAATAAAAGGGACTGAAGAAGAGGTTTCTACCTCAACTCAGGTACACCAGAAAATATAGAGACGCAGCAGCATCTCCACCGACATTACCATCTTCATTAAATTTAGCATGAACAAGGGTTTCGTACCTGTCCTCTGATACCCAAGAAAGTATATGGAGACACAGCAGCTTTTGGTATTTCGATTGACAATAACATCAGGTTGCTCCTCATCAAATGAGCTACCATGCATCAACATTACGGTACCCATTGACATTAACATCAGATTGCCATAGTTCCCCAATTATCGGATGCCACTAAGGGTCTTTGGAATCCTTAAATGGTCATCAAATAACCCTATCACATGGCCTTATACCGGGAAACATGGCCAAAAATACCCTTACAATTTTCAAAAGAAGCTCAAAAAAGCAAACAAGAAACGTTCTATTTTGAAAGACAGTCAAGAAAACCGTTATAATTTTCAATAAAAAAGCAAGTTCGAACGTTACAATTTTCAACAGAAAACAAGTTCGTAAAAACAAACAACAAATGTTGCATTCCGAATCAGCTTTGAAAAATTAAAAAACAGAAAAAAACCAACAATCTATTTTGAAAAGACGAAAAGCCAACGGTTCAATTCCAATCAGCTCTTAAGAAATAAAAAGCAATAAAACAAAGCAGTCTAGTTTGAGAAAGCAAAAAAAACGTGGAAAACCAACTGGTCAATTCCGATTAGCTCTTAAGAATTAAAAAATAATAAAAATACAACACAGAAATCTGATTTATGAAAGTAAATGAAAAGAGCGAACGGTTAAATTGTTGTAATTGAAATCCGTATTAAAAAGGAAAAAAATCGTATTAAAAAAAGAAATTAACAATTCTCTGCAAATTCAAAATGTAAAATCCATCACACCCACCCATTTAACCTCCTCAAAAAGTCTTTTCACACACATATATATATATATATATATATATATATATATATATATTAAATCAATCACATTTCGGAGAATGAAAAGGAAATCTTGAAAGAGGTACCAAACAATTATCTAATCTTTTAAGAATATATTTTTATATATTAAATTAATTAGATTTGAAAAATTAAAAATCAATTCTCAAAATGAAAAGTAAATGGTTATCTTAATTATAAAAATAATTAATGTATGAAATAAAGATATATATTAAAAGAATTTGTAATAAGATTTTTTTCTTTGTTAATAATGGACATTCACCACAATTTAAATAGAATTTGCTATAATTCTATATAAGTCAATGCCATAGGTTATCAATGCCTCCTGTCCAAAAAAAATTAACTAATTTGATACACTACTTGTTCATGTCACATTTTTTTAATTAATCAATTTATTGAAAAGAGAAAAATGATATAGCTGATTTTGAGATAAATTTGAACCTTTTATATGTTATTACTATTAAGAATATTCTCAATACCGCATGCCCAAGAAAACATAACTAAATTGATACAATAATTTTTCATATCACATTTTTTCAATTAATCAATTTATTGAAAATGGCAAAAGGATATAAGTTTTTTTGAGATAAATATGAAACTCTCATATGTTATTATTACTAAGAATATTGTAGAACATTTTGTGGAGGTTAAATCTCTACCTTCCACCTAATTATGCAAGTAGGCATGTCTTCCAAAAAAAATTGTGGAGACTAAATCCCTACCATCCATCTAATTATACAAGTAGGCATGTCTATTTTGAAATAGAGTTTCCAAAATTTTAACTTAATTATCAAAAATTATTAGATGGATGGTATGAATTTAGCCTCCATAAAATATTCTAGAATATTCTTACTATTATACGCAAACCAAAAGTTAAGAGTTATATTCAAAGTAGTTATGTGTTTTTTTGGTCTTTAATTAAATTGATTAATTCATAAAACTATCATATAAATAAGTGTTATAAAAATTTATTAGAGTGTTTTTGACAATAATATATTAATAGGTTATCTTATTAACCCATAGTGTTCTAACTAAATTTTTTTATAGATTAAAACTCCTTAAGATAGAATTGAAAGAAACTCAATTGTTAAAAATCTTGTTATTTGTTTTAAATATCTATCCAGCTATATATATAATATCATTCTTTTATCGTTAATAATAATAATTAATTAAGATAAAGTCAAACGGTAAAATATTCCCTTTTAGAATAATTTCTCTCCTACCCACTATTATCACTCTCCCCTTTATCATATGTTAGAGAATTAGAAGATGTTGAATCGTTGAATCATCAAAGGCGATGTTCAGTAGTTCGATCATCACACGGGAGGCAAATGGAATATCTTAATGAAGGTGTCCCCATCTATACCATGTCTCCACAAAAATTTCTTTATCTTCCATAAACGTTGCACGAGCTTTACGGTTTTCGAATACTAGATATGTCATGGACGGATCATAGTATAACTGCCATGCTCATCTATTTTAAATAAAGTATAATAAAGTAGATATTCAGATGGGTAAACAACTTGAATGATGATCCGTGATGGAAAAAAATAAAATCGCAACCCGAAATTATTTTTTTTAGCATTATAAGTTAGCACCACCTATGTTATGTGGTGTTAATGTTTATGTATTATATTAAAAATGAAGTATATTATTATAAGTTAGCACTATTTACATTTTGTAGTATTAATGTGGTGTAAATGTTTATGTATTATATTAAAAATGTAGTATATTATCATAAGTTAGCACTACTTATGTTATATGATGTTAATGTGAGGTAAATGTTTATATATTATATTAAAAATGAAGTATATAATCACCACATTTGATGGGCAAGTTAGCACCATTCTTACTCTGTAGTGTTAAAGTGGAGTAATTTTTTATCAATCTTATTGAAAGTGGAGTATATCAGCATATATTGAAAGAAGTGGTGTATGATATATTGTCAAGTTATATAAAGTAGGGTAGTTAACTTTGTGTTTTCGATGTTGGCATGTACAAATGGATTTATTTATGTGAATTGCCACCATAAGCATAAAAAAATTACAAGTATTTATACTATGAATATATAAATTAGAACTAAACTCACAAATATTTATTTTATAACATTTATTTGTTTGTCATGTTTACATGTAAAACTAAAATTCCTTTATGTAAGTTTGCACTATAAATACAACAAATTCAAATTTTAAGCCCTCCATCAAGCTTTTAAAAGGTGCATTAGGACTAAATAAAACCCTCAAAATAAACTACATAGCTCCATCCTGCTATGGAGCTTGATGGAGGCACATAGCTTGATAGAGTTATAATATGTACATGTGCCATTAAATTTTGCTTCAAGCTAATGATAGTGTTTTATGGGCTCATGGCATTGAGAATCCAATAGTATTTCACATGGCATAGTATGGTTTGCATTTTTATATTATACTTAGTATATTTTTTATTATTTCACTACATATATGCATGTATGTAATTTTATAGTTTGTTATTGTTATTAATTTTATACATTTTATAGTGTTTTTCTTTGTAAGCTTGGTAGGACTTCTTTTTCATTCATTTTATAAACAACAAACAACTAGATTTACCAGTTTGGTGGTCTCAACCCGCCCTGAGTGGGGAACCGAGTCTGTTGGCCACCTGATGGCGTGGTATGCCATAAAAAAAAATAAGGTTTTGAGTTTGTCATACCAAGCAAACAAAGACTGGATAGTCACACATATATATTTTTTCATAGATTCACTAACATATTTACTGGGCACATGAAATTTAAAAGCTAGCCGCATATAAATACTAAGAAAAAAGGCAGATTAAAATAGTCATGAACTACTCAGCCTCATCTAGAACCGAGGCCAACTCCACTGGTGCCGAATCCTGAACCAAGGTACTAGCCTGCTCAAAAGGCTTCGAAATACATGGGAGGTGGTAGTCAATATGCTCGAGGCACCCATCCTGTTTCCTCAGGTGGAACTTGATCTTACCGAACTCGCTCTTGTAGTCTGGGAAGTCTTGGGCTAATGTCACCAGGCTCATAGATATATGCTCCAAGGCTTTGTCAAGGATGCTCTTCATAGACCAATAAAGATACATTGTCTGCTTGAATTATGTTGGTCTGCCTCTTGTTTATCCCAGATCTGGTATTAAACCTCTCCATTCTTTTGTATCCATATCTATCTATGCATGTCCATATATGTCAACTTCCCATTTTTAATGAGCTTTTGAATTTCCTCTGATGTGTTCTCGTGGTATGCTTTCGCTACCTCTTGGATCACATCTATTGCAGGCCTCCGTCCTCTCGGCTTGCTCAAGGGTGAGCTGGGTTGGGCTTCTACCATCTTCCCCTTATCTTTCAGGCCACGACCTCAAGCTGTAGGGCTCTTGGAATGGTCGTGAGTTGTAGGACTCTTGTAGCGTGCCATCCCACAATCTTTTACTAGGTTTTCAAGTAGGTGACCTATCCACACAATCAAACGGAGGAATAATTCCATATAATGAAAATGATCAAAGGTCCATGCATCCCAGTTATCAGAAGAAAAGTGACTTGGGGGCCTCTTCCCAGGACTTCTCCCCTGCCCATCCCTCTACGAACCCATCAACCTCATACACTGCTTAATTTATGCCACCTCATGTCCTTGACGATCACGCGCATCCCAACAATTATCCCCATAACCCAAAGAGCTCCACCTTCCTTCAATCTCTTGACCTCCCTTTTGCTTTCCTCTCTCTCATCATACCTCCCACCCTCGAAATTGACAGAGGAGGTGTCGCTGCCTATTGCTCGACCCTTGGTGGAATTCCCTCTCCCATTCCCCATGCGCACCGTTCCCAAGTAGCTCAATGTGGTATAAACCAAAAAATCCTCTAAACGAAACACAAACCAAGAATTCTCCTTTACTCTATACCCTGGCACGATTTCCCAACCCCTCAAAATTCATTCTTGTTGGCATCCCTTACACAATAAACTTGCACTCGAGTGCATGCTGAGATCATGGCCAATTCCTACTATGACACAGAGGCAGAGACCCAAAAGAACCCCAACCTTCCCCCAACTAGAGTCGGAATTGTTCCGCTCTCCCCTACCCAACAGAAGACTATACCAGTCCAGCTTAATCCCCTTAGGCTCCCATAAAGACTGGCCCAAATCATAAAACATAAACATCGCATGAACAAGGGACAGGAAACCAAGCACATACATGTGTTTCTCCATGGTGGAAGTGGAATAGAGGATTTTTATCCCATTTTCATGCATGCACCAAAGTCTTTTGTCATAAGAAAACCCTCATGCCTTCCTCCACACTATTTTGAGCTCCATGCGTGGGCCTCTGTCCCGCTACCTCACCTCGTGATGCATGCGACAGTACAACCTGCCGCCCTTGCCACTCATGTGGAAGGTGGCAGGCTTCAACCCCAATTCCGCTACCATTAACACTGATGGGAGGGAAGATATTCTTCGTTACACCCCGATTGGGGAGCTGAGTCTGGGAACTATCGTTGAGCTCTGCCCTCCATACCTCCCACCTTCCCTCCCGCTCTCTCTCTCTCACCCTCCCTCTCTTACTATCCCTCCCTCCCTGTCTCTGTATCTCTCTCTATATCCATGTGCCTCTCTCTATCCCTCTCTCTCTCTGCATATATCTCTCTTCCTCCTTATCTCTCCCTCCCCCGCTCTCTCTCTCCATCCCACCCACCGTCTCTCTCTCTCTATCCCTCACCCTAATATCCCTCTGTCTCTTTGTCTCTCTCCCTCCATCCCTTTGTATCTATCTCTCTCTCTCTCTACCGCCCTCTATCCCTATATTTCTCTCTATATTTCCCTCCCTCTCTCCATCCCTCCCTCCCCCTCTGACTCTCCTCTGCCTCTCCCTCTCTCTCTCCATGTCTTTCTCCCTTTGCCTCTTTCTCTCCCTCTCTCTCCCTCCCTCGCTCATCCCCCCCCCCTCTCTCTCTCTCTATCCCTCTCCCTCCCTCTCTCTTATTGTGACAACGACCTACTACAACATCTGCCTCCCTCCCTCCATTTCCACCTCTCTCTCCCCCTCCCCACCAACACTTTCCACCACCCTCTCCCTCACCCTATCCCTTCTTCTCTATCCCATTCTCTCACCCCCTTACCTCTCCAACTTCATCCCTCACTCTTCCCCTTCTTCCATCCTTCCCTCTCACCCTCCCTCCTCCTTCTGTTCCCCACTCTCGCTCCCTCCTTTCCTCTCCTTATACTCTCTCCCTTCTTCTCCTTATAGCTCTCTCTTTGCCCATCATTCCCTCGAAACCCCTCTCTTTTACTCTCATTTTCCCACCTCTTTCCATTTTCCACTCCATCCTCCCATTTTTACCCTTCCTCTTCCTTTCTACAAATGGGTGACTTTCTTTATCACTAACTATCTAAAAAATAGAACGCTAAAATAAAAAGAACATATTATAGAATATAATTTATTATTTTAACACATTATATAAATATCTCTCATTAAAAAAAAAAGATAAAACCCATAATACATTCTATCTCTAAAACATATAATGTAAAAAGAGTAAATATGTAAAAGAATAAAATAAAAACAAAAACAAACTCAAATTTAAATTAAACAAAATATATTCATTTTATTTTTATTTTTTAATTTATATATAAAATAAACCTAAAAATTGTTAATGATGGAGTAGAAAGATATTACATTACCAAAAAAAACCAAAAAACAAAAAACAGTAAACTTAATGAATACTAATAAAAAAGTCAATATGACACATAAAAAATAGAAAAATAAAAATGCAATATAAATGAATGAAATTTTACCTAGTGATGACTTGGTATGATCGTATTTCCTATATATTTCCAACCACATAACCCCACCCAGTTCCAATCGAGTTCCAATGATGACTAAGCCTTCCTAATTTGGAAATTGCTTTTGCTTGTTATTGACGGCTAATCACCATAATCATTAGAGGTTTTCTGCACACCAAGTTATGGGACGCGTTTCGAACCAACAAGGGTGGTTCATCATCAGGACTATACATAGTTGGTTCGAAACGCGTCGACCACGTCCCTGTGTATGTGATTATTACCAAAAAAATTTCTACTAAATTGCTATATGTTATTAATTCTACTTGCTATATCTTGTTCAAACTTGTTATATGTTATTAATTCTACTTGCTATAATATGTCTCATCGTGATCATTCTAGAACGGGTTTTTGCTCGTTCTTCATTTTTACTAATGAGTTAGGTGTCCAATATAGGTCGATTCAACATATATCATAGGCATTCTGCGATCATTAACATTGCCACATGATAGTTGAAATATGTTGAAAATTTGTGGAAGTATTCAGTAACTTCCACAACTTCCAACAAACTTATTTCTTGGTTTTTAAATTTCTCAGAGGATATACCATAACCTCGAATCAGTTGGTTTTTAAATTTCTCAGAGGATATACCATAACCTCGAATCAGTTTTTACAAATTTAAGTTTCCCAACCACAGTAAACATCGAATTTAAGAAGGTAAAAACGTGTGTGATGCCCATTAAGGTTTCATTTTCAGATTCCAAAACGGTCCGGATAACCGTGTTGGCAAATCGGTTAGCGCATTAAGGTTTCCTGGCATTTTCATCTAAATGTGAATCGATGGATAGAGTGTAAAGAAAACGCTCTAGGTCGATTCAACATATATCATCGACATTCTACGATCATTAACATTGTCACATGAGGCATTCAGTAACTTCGAAAATTTCGAAAATTTGTGGAGGTATTCGGTAACTTCCACCACTTCCAACAGACTTATTTCAAATTTCTGGAGGTTAGGGATACACCACTTTTTTATTTATTAATATTTCCTAATAGGATCGGATCCCTTAATAGGATCGGTTTTCATAATAATAATAAAACAAAAGTGAAGGGTGGCAATCCTTACCTTTCTACTACTTTGAGTAAGCAAAAAATGTTATGACGATCGGTTTTCATAATAACAATAAAAAAAGAGAGTAAAAGGTGGCATGTCCATGGAGTGTCCTCCTTGATCCCTAAGGAAATCTACATAGTAATAAACATAAATAGTAATGATGTACCAGTTATAATATATTACAAATATTGAGAGAAGAATGTATCATGACACTAAAAGAAAAAGAGCATTGTTTAACCAACATAGGCGAATGGAGGGAAGCAGTTTTGATAATGGTAGAAGCATCAATTTTCACATATTAAAGGAAAATAATATAAATTTTCACATACGTCTTATTAAATTAAAAATAAATAATATAAATTAACATTAATGGATAAGTGGATCTATATTCATGAAAGTAATGACATGGATTTAAATTTCTCCTCCACATATTCATTTATACATTTCAATTAAATGATATATTTATTTATACATTTCAATTAAATGATAAAGACATAGTTAAGGAGCAGAAAATAAGAAAAAAATTTACTTTCAATCTTAGTATGGTATACCTCTTGAAGGAGAAACAAAAACATGCGACTGCCATTCCGATTGGGTAAAATGCAAGAGATTAAACTATGTAGAAGAGAAGAGAAATATAACATGTGACTCGACGACTGAAAAGTAACATTTAAAATGAAATAAAATAAATATGAAACAAGTAATTTCTAATATGAAAAAAATGAAATAGAATCAAATTTTATATGTTATAACCCATATCAAAACTAAAATGAATAATCATTCTATAAATAACTCTATAATTGTGTCATGTTTTTTATTCAATTATTAAAATACCTTATCAATATGCATTCATGTAATTTTATATCAAAATAATATTCTATTATTGTTTTATACCTCCTACACTTTTGTTTTTATTTATTTTGCACGACTTTCATTTATGGTGGGAAAAAATCTACATTTCATGTGTATGCGTTTATTGTTTATGTATTTATGAGTGGAAGACTTCTAGTAGGCATTTATCCAAGTCTCAACTTGTATTGTAATGTATCGAAGTCTCTACTTGTACTAAAAATTTTATAGTAAAAAGGTAAATGATGGTTGAGATGTTGGAAATGTTGTCATTGATGGCAAAGGAGAGAAGCAAAATAGGAGAGTAGAAGAGATAGAAACAAGAGAAGAAAAATAGCAGAGTTGCCGAGGCAGCAAAAGGAGAAGCAAAGCAGCACAAAGAGAGGCAAACAAGAAGCAGACAACAAGCAAAGAAAGAGAGGCAAGAAGAGGGACCATGAGACATGAAGCAAAGAGCAAAAGAACAGGAGAAATCTGGGGGTATAGAGTAGAGTTGAGAGAGGATTCACGAGGAAGGAATAAACAAATACAGAGGTAGAGCCATGAGATGAAACAATCGAGCAGCAGATAAAGGCCGCAGAGAGTACAGTGCAACAGAGACAGAGAATACAGAGGCCGCAAGGAGTGCAGTGAAACAGAGACAGAGAATAGCAGAGGCAGAGACAAAGAATACAGAGGTAGAACCGTTAACAAACCAACAGTGAAATGATCATAGGAGATGCGGAACAGTGCAGAAAGGGCAGAACCGAGAAGCTAAATAACAACGGGTTTCTGTGTATATGGGTTAATGCACAATCGGTGCACTTAAACGAAGAATATAGGTCAAAATAAACCATTGAAGCAAAATTATAAAACACTGGAACCTGGAGTTGAGAGCAGAACCCTCAGAAAATAGTGAAACTGGTGCTCAAAAACCAGTGGGTTCGTGCATTAGTAGAAGTGGTAAGCAGAATTTTCAAAATGAACATGATATATGTCATTGATGGCCACGTGTCCTAAAGCGGTTTTCGAATACAACTTTTTTCGCATGATTTTGGAGAATTATGTGAAGAGAATATAAGTTGTGCAATATTGCGCGTCGTCCGTTGGATGGGGGTCCAAAGCTCAGTTGGTGCGCGAGAGCAGATTCACCGTTCGATCAAAGGAGAAGGTGCGGGGAAGAGATCCAAGGGTGTGGGTCCTACATTCATAGCTACAGAGCCAAAGTATTATGCGAAGGTCTGTGTATTATGTGTGTTATGAAAGTTAATAAAAGGACGGAGGTTATAACATTTATTGATATATGTTGATATATATGAAGCGGACCTATGTAATTGATTTTTTATATGCTGAGCACAGTATGTTCATATGTGTGGAGTATACCTATGTTGAATTATGATTAAGCCAAAGGTAGGCCGAATACAGGTTGATTTAGTCCACGTGAACTTGAATACATGGTAGAGTGTTCACATATAAGTTAAATGCATGGGTTTATTATAAGGTTCGTAATAAATTGAATGGGGTCGTTATATATGTCCATATATTATAATTGATATGCAAGTCACCAAAGGAGTACTACATATGATGGTCAGCATACAGTAGTATGTTTTGGGCCCGAGCGCTTTTACATGAAGTCGGGGTTTGATATCTATTGCAAGGTTAATATGTTACATGGCTAAGGCTATACTGGGAGCGGAAGCATTAAACAATCTATGGAGCCTGAGAGGTTATATATATATATATATATATATATATATATATTAGTGTTGGGCTTAAGTCTAAGTCGAAGACTTAATACAATGTTGACGGAGGATATTATATGTGTATTGTGGGATGCCCCCTACAAAAATTCCAAGAATCTTAACGCAAGCGACAAAGTATATATATATGTGCAACGCTCTATATACGAAGTACCGTAAGGTGGGACCCTCAATAATCACATCGGAGAAACTTATGGCAGCAGAACATGTTAACAAAAGTTTCGATTACGGTTGAGTTCCGGATCTGATATGTTTTAAATGATGATTCTCATATTTTGTTTGAGTTATGGCCCAAGTGCATCAGAGAAATTCATCGCATCGGCACAGTGAAGTGAACAGTGATTAATCGCATTGGCACAGTTTAGTGAATAGTGATTAATTGCATCAGCACATTGAAGTGAATAGTGATTAATTGCATCAGAGGAGAAGTAAACATCGAAGCATTCTATTGAAAGCTGCGATTGCGATGATCACATCGGGTCTTTAGAAAGAGGCATAATCACATCAGAACTTAAGTAAAGATCAATTAGTTGAAGAGAAAAAGTTTTTTTTTAAAAGGGTTCCATTATGATTATATAACTGAGAAGCATTTGTGTTATATTGAAAGAGCAGTTTTTATGTTAAAACACCTTTATTATTACGCCAAGAATTGAAGTTCATTATATGAAAAAAAAAGTGCAGTTACATATATGCAACAGTTACACCATGACAGTGAACAGGAGAGCAAGCAGAGCCAAAAAAGACAGACACAGTCACAAAAAAGACAAACACATGGAGATTCAAAACTGAATGGGTTAATTTGTAATCCACATTGTAACTAAATGTATGCGTTTTGATTGGTTTATATTGTTCGTGATGCACTGGCAAGTCTCCATAGGAAATAAAACTCCACTGTAAAACTGAAAGTTGTATAAATTTCTGAGATTTTCTGAATGAGCTGGAAAAAAAAGTGAGGAGGAAGAATGCAAAGAGTCAGGGCTATTCACTTTGAATTCCCTGTGGAATACGAACTGTTATGAGGAAAATTTTATAAATAATGTCACATTGATATGCAGAGAGAGGTTAGAGAATGCAGAATATGAAGAATTGAGGTAGAGAAGATAAGAAAAGGAGGAGAAGAAATAGATGCTATAGAAGAGAGCTGATATCTGAGGTAAATCAACAAATATTTTCTTTTGATTGAATGAGGAAGTTGGAGCTTCCCTATCAAGTTGAAGCTTGATAGATGTCAGTTGTAGCTGATTGAGGTTGGAGCCTCCTGTAGGTTGGTGCCTGCAGAAAATCAGTGGTGAGAGGGATTTGGAGCTTTCCTTTGCATCATAACAATAATAAGATGTGGTTTTCTCCCTTTATGGATTTCCACTTATATCTGTTGTCTTTGTGTGTGCTGGCTATGTGTTGACATGTTCTATCCAATATGCTTAATGTTTGCTGCTCTCATAATAAGTTTGGTATCACATTAACTTAATACTTGCTGCTACATATTAAGACTATTCACATATGAAAGTTGGTTATAAAATTAAGTTGTAAATAAGCTTGATGAAAAGCTTAAAAAGCTCATGTATGTGTTAAACTGATTCACCCCCCCCCCCCCTCTCAGTTTAACTAAGGATTAAACAATTGGTATCAGAGCCAAGTTCCTTTTGTACCAGTTTAACCACTGAAAGGAGATCCTAGGTTCCCAAGATGGCTAGTCAAGAAGGAAGTTCAACCAATAAATCCCCCTTCTTCACTGATGCTAATTAAGCCTTCTGGAAAATCAGAATGAGAGCATACATAATGTCCCTAGGAATAGAAGTTTAGGCTGCTATGGAATTTGGATATGCCCCTAAGGCAGCTGACTCAGAGAACGAAGCTAAACAAGACTTTGTAGCTAATGCAAAAGCTATGAATGCAATCTTAAATGGACTATGTGAAGTTGAATTTATCAAAGTAATTCACAGCAAGACTGCCAAAGACATGTGGGATACTCTTGAAAATATCCATGAGGGAAACAGAAAGGTGAAGACCGCCAAACGTCAAGTATATAGAGCTTAGTTTGAAAATTTAAAAATGAATGATGATGAGAATGTTGGCAGCTTCTTCTTAAGAGTTGCAGAAATTGTTAATAATATGAAAGCTCTTGGAGAAACCATACCAGAATGTTTAATTGTACAAAAGATTCTAAGATCTCTTCCACCCAGTTTTAACCCCAAGGTGTCTGCCATAGAAGAAACAGTTGATTGGGAAACCTTGACCATGAACCAGTTACTTGGAAATGTAATAGCCTATGAGATGAGACTCCCAGAAAAGAATCCATGTGTGAGGGAGGAAACTTTTAAAACAGAAAAGAAGAAAGAAGAAAAGGAAGATATATGCTCTTTCTCTAATGAAGAAGAGGCCAAATTTGTCAATAAAATGGATAGAGGCTGAGGTAAATATAAAGGTATACTTCCATTCAAATGTTTTAACTATTAAAGATTTGGACACTATGCTGCTAAGTGACCTCATAAGAAAGCAAGGAATCAGACTCAAGAATCAGAGAAAACTACATCAAAGAACTGGTAGAAAGGAAAGAAATTCAATAGAAAATCCTTCTATGCTCAACAAAACAGCAGTGCATCTGAAGACTCAGAGGAACCCTAAAGTGAAGAAGGAACCTCTAAATTTTTATTGATAGCCATAGAAGAACTTGAAGGACTCCTTCTAGAAGATGAAGAAGAAGAGGGTGAAGTTTTTCTTGAGGGGGAGCTAAGAAGTGCCCTGGAGGAGATTGATAGACTCAAACTGAAGTGCAAAAAAGAAAAATACATTCTCCTCAAGTACGTAAGAGAAGAACAAAATTTAGAAGTCCTTGTGCAACTAAAAATAGAGCTTGAAGAAGCCAAGAAGATACAAAACATGTTACTTAAGAAAATCAAGGATAAAACTCAGGAACAAGAGAAGTTGGAAGAAGAAGTAGTATGTCTGAGGAAGAAATTAGAAAATGCCCAAAGGAAAGTGTCTATAAATTTTTCTCAAATGATAAGCTTTGGTAAGTTGAACGAAATCCTAGATGCTCGAAGATCTCCTCTGATAAAAACTGCGTAGGATATGAAGGAGAATCAAGTAAAGGCAAAGAAAAGGAAAACAAAAATATTATTTTTGTAAAAGCAAATAAGGCTGATGAAGCAGCTCAAATGATTCTTACAAAAGAAGAAAGATGCAATGAAGGAGACAGAAACTAGAAGGAACCTCTAATAACAAAGAATGAAATAAATACTCAACCAACAGAAAAAACCTCATATACCCCTGAGTATGTCAAATTTGGAAGCCATCAAAAGAGATTATTCCCTTCTACGAAAAATGCCACCTGTTATGCCTGCCACAAGCTGGGACATATTGTTGCATACTGTCATACAAGGAGGAGTAATTAAAACCAACAAAGAATGCAAACACTGAAGAGACTGGCTCAAGCAAACAAATGGATAAGACAACCTCACATCAGGTATGCAAATTGGTTCTATGGTTACCATTTTTATTGGAAGGAATTTGGCCATAAAATCATTGAGTGCAGAAAATATGGACAAACATTGATGTTCAACACCTCAAGGAGGTTTATGAATCATGGAGATTTTACTCATACTCACAATTCTGCAAAAAATATGATCAAATGTTGTGTATGCAATAAAATTGGACATATGCCTTCCAAATATCCTCTCAAAGGATGTGGTTCATCATCTCACAAAAGTTACCAAACAAAAGGATTCTTGCAGTGGAAAAAGAAGGTGAATAAATGTGACCTGGCTCTAACTGCTCAAGACCTGAAAAGCCAATGGTATTTGGATAGTGGCTGCTCAAAACATATGACTAGAGATAGAAGCAAGTTTATAACTTTTGATTAAAAGAAATCTGGTAATGTTACTCTTGGCGATGACAAATCAGGAAAAATCAAAGGAAAAGGCTCAGTCAGCCTAGATAATGGCAGAGGAAAGGCCCAAGATGTACTATTTGTAGATGGACTGAAAGAAAATTTGTTGAGTGTTAGTTAAATGTGTGATAAAGGCTTTGAAGTTCTTTTTAGAGCACAAGATTGTGAAGTCAGATCAAGCACCATAGGAAACACTCTGCTCAAAGGTGTTCGAACAGAGAGTAATGTCTACATAGTAAAAGAAGAGAATGAAGCAGGCCATCTTAGCAAACTTGAGGAGTCATGGTTATGGCATAAGATATTGGTACATTTTAACTTCGACCACATCATCAGACTGAGCAAGAAGAAAGCTGTCAGAGATATGCCAGCAATAAAAAGGCCTTCAAATACCATATGCAAATCTTGCCAATTGGGCAAACAGACCCGGACATCCTTTAAGACCAAAGATGAGCTATCAACAAGTAGGCCACTTCAGCTTGTACACATGGACCTGTGTGGAACTTCAAGGACTAAAACACCAAGTGGAGAATCCTACTTCATGCTGATAATAGATGATTTCTCCAGAATGACATGGGTTGCATTTCCAAAACCCAAATCGGAAGCACTTGGAAAGTTCAAGATATTCAAGGCATTGGCAGAAAATGAAATAGGATGCAAGCTAAAGTGCATAATATCAGACAGAGGAGGTGAATTCATAGATTATGACTTTGCAGATCTATCCAATGAACATGGGATAAAGCAACAATTTACTATTGTAGGGACACTTGAACAAAATGGAGTGGTAGAGAGACAAAACAGGTCTGTACAACAAATTGCCAGAGCCATGATGCAAGAGAGTAACATTCCTCAAACCTTCTGGGTAGAAGAAATACACACAAATGTTCATATCATTAACAAAGCTCATGTAAGGCTAGGCACTGACAAGACTCCCTACGAACTATGGCATGGTAAACCAGCTTCAATCAAGCACTTTATAGTCTTTGGAAGCAAGCGTTACATAAAAAATAATGATGAAAATATGGAGAAGTTTGATACGAGAGCAGATGAAGGCATATTTTTATGATATTATTCCAAGAGTAAAGGTTACAGGTGCTACAACAAGACTCTTCAAAAATTTGTGGAAAGTATTGATGTAAAATTTGATGAAGAATTGCCAAACAAGAAAAGAAGTACAAGTTGCAGTAATCCTCCAGAACACTATGAAGAAGAGAACCAAGATGATGATGAAATAAACAAGACAACAGAAGATGTTGAACTGAGCTTGAAAGCCCCCTCAAGATACACTCAAAAGAACCATCCAGAAGATCAAATCATTGGAGACAAGAGTGTAGGAGTCTAGACAAGAAGGCAGCTAACTGAACAGATAGAAGAAGTATACATAGCTATGTTTTCACAAATAGAGCCAAAGAAGTTTGAAGAAGCCAGCAAGGACAAGTATTGGGTGAATGCTATGAATGAATAATTGGACCAAATCGAGAAGAAAAATACCTGGGAATTAGTTCCTAGACCCACTGAGAAAAATGTCATAGGCTCAAAATGGGTATTCAAGAATAAAATGAATGAACAAGAACAAGCAATCGGGAATAAATCGAGACTTGTATGCAAGGGATACTCACAAATCAAAGGTCTAGATTATGATGAAACATTTTCCCCTATAGCCAACATGGAAGCTATCACAATGTTTCTAGCCTTTGCATGCTACCATGAATTCAAGGTATATCAAATGGATGTGAAATCTGCCTTTCTAAATGGAGATCTAGAAGAAGAAGTCTACATGCAACAACTAAAAGGATTCTCATTAACAAATAAGGAAGACTATGTGTGCAGACCAAAGAAGGCTCTATATGGACTGAGATAGGCTCCTTGTGCTTGGTACTCAAGGCTAGATAAGTACTTGCAAAAATAAGGCTTTAAGAGAGGAGGAGTAGACAACAATCTATACATAAAAGCCCATGAAAATGAACTCCTGATTGTTGTAGTATATGTTGATCACATTATGTTTGGAAGCAAAAACGATGAGCTAGCAAAAGGATTTGCTGAAGAGATGAAATCAACTTTTGAGATGTCTATGAATTGAGAGCTCACTTTCTACTTAGATCTTCAAATTTAGCAAAAGAACACAGTTACATTCATCTCATAGGAAAAATACTTAAAAGAGATGTTGAAAAATTTCAAATTGGAAGACTGCAAACCAGTGTCAACCCCCATGATCACTGGATGCAAGATATGTGTTGATGATGGATCTGCTGATATAGATCAAAGACTCTACAGATCCATGATAGGAAGTCTGTTGTACCTAATAGCATCAAGACCATAGATCATGTTGGCAGTAGGACTTGTGGCTAGATATCAAGCAGCACCAAAGAAAAATCACCTTCTAGCAGTCAAAAGAATATTTAGATACCTACAAGGAACTGTACAGTATGGGCTATGGTATCCAAAAGGCAAGAGCTTCACATTAACAACATATACATATGTAGATTGGGCCAGCTATGTGGATGATAGGAAAAGCACAAGTAGAGGCGCATTCTACTTGGGGAAAAGTCTGGTGGCATGGCTAAGCAAGAAACAAACATCTATTTCTCTAAATACAGCAGAAGCAGAATAAATAGCAGTAGCAACATGTTGCACACAAGTCATGTGGATGAAACAAACCCTCCAAGACATGAAGGTAAGCATTGATGAACCTATCTCTATCAAATGTGATAATATGAGTGCTATAATTATTTCAAAAAATCTTGTACTTCATTCAAAAACTAAACACATCCCAATCAAGTACCATTTCCTAAGAGAACAAGTAGCACAGAAGGTAGTGAAGTTGGAATATGTGCCAACGAAAGAACAAAAAACAGATATATTCACAAAACCTCTTGCTAGAGAGCCATTCGAATATCTAAGAAACAAACTAGGGGTATTGTCTTCAGATACTACTCTCTGACAGAAAAAGAAAGCTTCATTCCAGGGGGAGAAAAGAAAAGAAGACATCATTACAGGGGGAGGTCAGTCAACAAAGAGAGTCACAAAAGAGCCAGAGCAACTAAGCAAACCATGAAATAGGTCCTCAAGATCAGAGTAACATGGACAAGATTTAAAAGCACATTGGGAAATGAGCAACGCTTTGCCATTGATATCAAAGAGGAGAACGAGAAAACGAAGAAAAGTGCAAAACTAGCCAGAGAAGTGTAACATACTCAATGCCAAAGGGGGAGACTATTGGAAATGTTTTCATTGATGGGAAAGGAGAGAAGAAAAATAGCAGAGTAGCAGAGGCAACAACAAGAGAAGCAAAATAGCAGAGTTGTTGAGGCAGCAAAAAGAGAAGGAAAGCAGCACAAAGAGAGGTAGACTAGTAGCAGACAAGAAGCAGAGAAAGAGAGGCAAGAAGAGGGACCATGAGACATGAAGCAAAGATCAAAAGAGTAGGAGAAATCTAGGGGTATAGAGTAGATGTGAGAGAGGATTCATGAGGAATGAATAAACAAATACAGAAGCAGAGCCATGAGATGAAATGGTCGAGCAATAGAGAAAGGCTACAGAGAGTATAATGTAACATAGAAAGAGAATAAAGAGGCTGCAGAGAGTACAATGAAACAGAGACGGAGAATAGCAGAGGTGGAGATAGAAAATACAAAGGCAGAACCGTTAACAAAACAACAGTGAAATGATCACAGTAGATGCGGAACAGTGCAGAAAGGGAGAAACTGAGAAGCTAAATAATAGCAGGGTTCTGTGTATATGGGTTAGTGCATAATCGGTACACTTAAACGAAGAATATAGGTCAAAATAAACCATTGAAGCGAAATTATAAAACAGTGGAACCTAGAGTCAAGAACGGAACCCTGAGAAAACAGTGAAATCGGTGCTCAAAAACCAGTGGGTTCACGCGTTCGTTGAAGTGGTGAGGAGAATTGTCAAAATGAACGCGATATATGTCATTGATGGCCACGTGTCATAAAGTGGTTTTCAAATACAACTTTCTTCGCGTGATTTTGGATAATTATGTGACCAGCATATAAGTTGCGCGATATTGTGCGTCGTCCATTGGATGGGGATCCAAAGCTCAGTTGGTGCACAAGAGTAGATTGATCGTCCAATCAAAGGAGAAGGTGTGGGGAAGAGAACCAAGGCTGTGGGTCCTACATTCATAGCTGTTGAGCCAAAGTATTATGCGAAGGTCTGTGTATTATGTGTGTTATGAAAGTTAATAAAAGGACGGATGTTATAACGTTTATTGATATATGTTGATATATATGAAGCGGACCTGTGTAATTGATTTTTTATATGTTGAGCACAGCATGGTAATATGCATGGAATATACCTATGTTGAATTATGATTAAGCCAAAGGTAGGCCGAATGCAGGTTGAGTTAGTCCATGTGAACTTGAATACATGGTAGAGTGTTCACATATAAGTTAAATGTGTGGGTTTATTATAAGGTTCATAATCAATTGAACGGGGTCGTTATATATGTCCATATATTATTTTTTATATGCAAGTCACCAAAGGAGTACTACATATGATGTTCAGCATATAGTAGTACGCTGTGGGCCCGAGCGCTTTTACATGAAGTCGGGGTTTGAGATCTATTGCAAGGTTAATATGTTACATGGATAAGGCTATACTGGGAGCAGAAGCATTAAACAAACTATGGATCCCGAGAGGTTATATATATATATTAGTGTTGGGCTTAAGTCTATGTCCAAGAATTAATACAATGTTGATGGAGGATATTATATGTGTAGTGTGGGACCCCCCCCTACAAAAATTCCGAGAATCTTAACCCAAGCTGGAGGATACATAAACCCAATTTTGAGAATCTTAACCCAAGCGGCAAAGTATATATATATGTGCAGTGCTCTATATACAAAGTACCATAAGGTGGGACCCTCACTAATCACATCGAAGAAACTTATGCAATGGAACATGTTAACAAAATTTCCGATTGCGATTGAGATCCAGACCCGATATGTTTTAAATGATGATTCTCATATTTGTTTTGAGTTCCGGCCTAAGTGCATTGGAGAGATTCATCGCATCGGCGGAGTGAAGTGAACAGTGATTAGTCGCATCGGCATAGTGAAGTGAACAGTGATTAATCGCATTAGCGCAGTGAAGTGAACAATGATTAATCACATCAGAGGAGAACTGAACATCGGAGCATTCTATTGAAAGCTGTGATTGTGATTATCGCATTGGATCTTTCGCAAGAGGCGTAATCGCATCGGAACTTAAGTAAAGATCGATTAGTTGAACAGAAAACGTTTTTTTTTTTAAAAGGGTCCATTATGATTATATAACCGAGAAGCATTTGTGTTATATTGAAAGAGCATTTTTTGCGTTAAAACGCCTTTATTATTACACCGAGAATTGAAGTGCGTTATATAAAAAAAAAAGAGAAGTTACATATATGAAACAGTTACACTACGGTAGTGAACAGGAAAGCAAGCAGAGCTGAAAAAGATAGACAGAGTCACATAAAAGACAAACACACAGTGTTTTAAAACTAAATGGGTTGATTTGTAATCCACATTGTAACAGAATGTATACGTTTTGATTTGTTTATATTGTTTGTGATGCACTGGCAAGTCTCCGTAGGAAATAAAACTCCACTGTAAAACTGAAAGTTGTATAAATTGCTGAGATTTTCTGAATGAGCTGGAAAAAGAAGCGAGGAGGTAGAATGCAAAGAGTAAGGGCTATTTACTTTGAATTCCCTATGGAATATGAGCTGTTATGAGGAAAACTATATAAAGCATATCACATTTATATGTAGAGAAAGGTTAGAGAATGCAGAATATGATGAATTGAGGCGGAGAATATATGAAAAGGAGGAGCAGAAAGAGATGCTACAGAAAAAAGATGATATTTAAGGTAAATCAGAAAATATTTTATTTTGATTGAATGAGGAAGTTGGAGCTTCCCTATCAAGTTGAAGCTTGATAGATGTCAGTTGTAGCTGACTGAGGTTGCAACCTCCTGTAGGTTGGTGCCTGCAGAAAATCAGTGGTGAGAGGGAGTTGGAGCTTGCCTTTACATGAAAACAATAATAAGATGTGGTTTTCTTCCTTTATGGGTTTCCACTTATATTTTTTGTCTCTGTGTGCTGGCTATGTGTTGACATGTTCTATCCAATCTGCTTAATGTTTTCTTCTCTCATTATAATTTTGGTGTCACGTTAACTTAATACTTGCTGCTACATATTAAGATTGTTCACATATTAAAGTTGGTTATAAAATTAAGTTGTAAATAAGCTTGATGAAAAGTTTAAAAAGCTCATGTATGTGTTTAACTGATTCACCCAAACCCCCCTCCCCCCCCCCTTCTCAGTTTAACTAACGATTCAACATGAGATTGAGTACAATTTAAAGATAGAGGATAATTATGGGCATGTAGTATAAGGAATTAAAAAGCTTTACCTTATTCTTTTAAATATAGATGTAAGAAAAAACGAATAAAATGTTTAAATGAATTCAACTTCGGCTAAGAATAATATACACATAAATAAAGTATTCAAGCCGTTGGATTCAAGTGTTAAGGTTTTTTCAACTTCTAGTAATTGCTCACCATAACTCTAAGGGATTACATGTCTAATATTTCCCTCTTAATCTAATGGAGCTGTATCATATCCAATTTTTTATTTGTTTTATTTTCTACTGACTCCCTCACCCAAGTCTAGAAATCACATTCCCGATATTTTTCCAATATAATTTGTTCTATTCAATTTCACTCCCCTTGACACTACCTCTCCGAATAAACCTTTCGTAATTTTTTTTCTGTGTAATTCTCTGCTGATATTATCCATTCATTAAGTCATATTCGTTTTAGTCCACTGATTAACTTTAATATAGGGAAATGAGGAATAATGTCTTACTTCTTTTCTTGTCACTCATACTATGCACTATAACAACACAATTTAATTATATTCCTCTTTCACCTTGTTCCCTACAAGTTTGGGCACAAAGGGACTATAGGCCTGTATCTATGTTTTAAATAACTCCATGGATAGCAATACTTTTACTGTGCATTTAACCTATTAAACTAGTGATCTAAGTGGTGTAATCCTTATTCTTTAGAAGTTTGATATTCTATACTATATTATGTATTATGTTTTCTGTTTATTGTTGTCAACATCATCTTTCTTAATTTGATCATCATTGTACTTGAACAATGAAGAGAGGTTCATGGAACTTCAGCTTCACACTGTTATGTGTCTATGTTCACTCAGAAATTACCATTTGTATGTTGAATCCGTGTCAAGGTCTATTACTAGAACGATAGTTTAAGCTTTGGACATAGGCACTTGGATCTTTTGGTTTGTTGGTGTATGTATAATATTTGTGATTACTTGAATATTTTAGCTTTAGGTAGTACCAGAACAAGTTTGTGAGAACTCAGTGAAGATTTTTTATAATAAATTACGAGGAATCCAATTTAATAAACATTCAAACATCTATCATCTCTACGAGGCTTGGTACCTAGAATTGCTCCAGTTTTTCAAAGAAAATATATATTGTAATAGCAAGCTAATTTTTCAAGCATTCTCACTAGATGGTTTTCACTAAAAAATTCAATGAAACTAAGAATGAGGAAAAGTAATTTTCACAAACATGGTAGAGCTTTAGAAGCTTTGACAGTTATTCACTCATTCAAGCACCAAAGCCAATTTTTTATGTTATTAGAATCTAGCTTATTAACTCTCCCTCCCTTTCCCATGAGCCCTTGCATACCATGAGCCCTTGCATACATTGATTTTTTGTTAAACTACAAATGTCATCACGAATATCATTCATCATTAATGCTTCGTCACATCGAGAATTTAAGGAAGAAACGGTAGATGATCCTGCATTTTTTTTTATCATAACTTCCATTTATCTGCGTTATATTATTTTGTATCGAGGAAGCAAAGGAAGCTATTTTTGTGTTGGCAATAAGTTCCTATTATGTGATGCATAGGAATAGGCTTATGAATGCCTTGGCACAAGAAATTATGTATCCTGCCTCAATCAACACGTAAAATTATTTTAAGGGTTTGATATGTAATAGGGAAGAGTCCTTTGGAAACAACAGAAACATGTGCAATTTTTATGCATCATGGAGCACAGGTACAAGCAAAAGATTACGTTCAGGTTGTGAACCCCTATAGGAATGTAGTGATTGGTATTACTATTAAATGTTTTGTGATGTAAAATTTCTGCAATGCAAATTTTGGGGAATAAGACAGTAGTTCTAGCCAAGGAAAGCCTTTTGGGTACATAATGTGGCAACAAGGATTCAGGATGATAAATTGGTTGTGTGGGTCTGCTGCAGCAATAGTTCTTCGCTACATTGTTTGGTTGTAAGTTTTATTAGGTTTGGTGACCTACTATTCCATGTAGTTACCAAGCTTCGTGATTTTCAACTGAAAATTCTGGATGGGCAGAGTATGATTTCACTACAAGGGAAATTACTTTGCACATCTCTTACTGCTGTGGTTAGGGAAAATAATAAATATCCATAAGGATAACAACATTCTACTAATTGGTTTCATAGCTGAAACCTGTAGCCAGTGAAAGCATATTCAATGGATTGTTCATTTCTGCAATGGTAATATATTGCAGGAAGCAACAGGGGCACTTACCTGAACCTCATTTTGAGATCCAGTTTGAACTTTGACATGCTGCTTCAAAGTGTCATGCTTGAGAATAGAACCTATTGAGAAAACTATTTTCTTTTTTTTAATAAACATAGACGATCTTAGAGAATGAATTACAGTAGCTAACCTCAACAAGCCTTCAAGAGGTCCCCAACAGATAGTGGGCACTATATTGCAGACCTAAATAGTGAGATCAATTCAAATTTTACCCTCGACACTCTACAACGGCACAAGCTACTCCATTTTGTAAGGTTATTGCAAGGCTAAAATTACAGGTTATAGCATAGATAGGGTGAATCCATTCTAATTCTAATTCTAGGTTATTGCAAGGCTATTGGGTGAATCCATTGAGGGTCAAGGTTGTCACGTGGAAGGAGGGATCAAGGTGCTAGACCTCATCTCCCCTTTGCCAATGCCAAGTGTTTGTCAAATCCATTTGTTGGACAAATCATTATCGAGGGTTCCTTCAGTAAGGAAGCGATTTCATTCATAGTTGACCTAGTGGTTAGAGAATTCTCCCCAAGAGGGATCTTTCATTTCAAAATCCACAGATTGTATCAATGTTCTAGACTAGATGGGGATGTGATAATCGCCTAGACTCCAATCCCCTTTTCTAATCCAACATGCATAGCTAACAAAGATAGAGTTGTAATCTTGATCCGACACTAATCTTGTTAAATGGGCACTAACTTTTAAGTTTACAAAGTGCATACATATTCATTGTAGCTTTAGACAGCCCTGTGATTAGATCCACCTTTACTATTACCACCGATACCATTAGGATCAGGGTTGTGCATTTCCCCTTCACTTCTAGAAGGCAGACATTGTGGGAGAAATATACAACCCTCTGTGCACATATCTAGGCTCAAATAGCAAAAACAGGGGAGGTTTATTCACGTGTGCTAGATTGTGTTGGACTAAGCTCAAATAAAAATTTGTTGGACATAATCATTTCTATCTCGAGGGCTTCCCATGGACTTAAAATATGGATTATTGAAACATCCCTTTGAAGTGCAAGATATGCAATGGCTTAGGCCATTTTATGGAAACTTGCCCCAAAAGAATCCCTAAACTTGAAGTACAAAATATGTTCCTCCAACTGTTGGATGCACTTCTATAAGGGGATTGACATAGATCTTTCTACAAGAAGATCTGATGTTTAAAGTTCAGAAGCATAGGCATTATCAAGCTTGGTACATAATTCATCTCTTTACACTGTCTCTCAATTTCTAATGATAATTTCTATTCCTTAACACTGAAAATGCCTAAACACTTAAAATTCCTAAACAACCTTCCTTCCTTGGCCTCCTCTGAACTCTTCTCTATCTTTATGCATTCACAAGACTATTCCACTAGTCAAGGACTTGGTCTGAGCTCAAGTGATGGCTGCTCTTAAGGTTTGCAATTAGGAAGGTCTATCTCCATAGTCAACTGTCCGAGGTCTTCTTAGGATTGTTCATCACTACTTCCTCTGTTATGATGTTTTTAACCCTTAAAATAGATTTAACCCATCTAATACACTTCTCCTTGGCCTCAGTTCACCTTCTGTGATTCTTCTCTGAAATATTGACCTAAATAAAATGAATAAAATGAAGAGTATGGATTTCTATTTATACCGGTTTGACATTTCACGAAGAGACATGTCTCTTGGACGACATTTTAAGCCTATGCAAGTCGGCTTATGTCGACTCAATGTCACTGTTAATTTCCTTAACTTAAAAAATTAATATCTCCCAAACTATTTGGATTTTCGAGCCAAGTAAGGGCTCGTTAGAAAGGGTAAAATATACTCTACAAGATGGTATAGGATCCATTTTGAAAGGTTTCTTCTAAGGTGGTGAAAAACATTTTTATTTGTGATTGCGCTTGAATTATTTAGTGCAGCAGAAAATGATTAGTACAGTATGGCTTCTTCGTTTGGCTTCTCCATTGTTTGTCTTCTCCATTATTTGGCTTCTTCATCATAATAGGAGCATGTAGGACATCCATGCCATCATGATAATGTCCAACAATGAGTGCATCACCCATGTCATCACATAATGGTGTAGTGATATGTTATAGTGCAGCATTATTAGGAGAACTCCAAAAATAGTTTTCCAACCCTCAAATGATCTCCAACCATGATAATCATATGTCATCATCAAGTATCAAAGTGTATGACATCATCACATAACATCAAGGGTTAAGATCTAGATCATAAAGTGCATGCAACATTAGGTCAGGGACTTCTTAGGGCTTCTTTCATTAGTGGTTTGAATTCTTCGTGATTTAACATCTTCATTGATGGCATTACATCATCATCTTGAACCAGACATCTCAAGAATATTGACATCACGGTCAATGCCACATTGAGATCAATGAAAACCTTGATTAACAAAGAAAACGTCATGTTACAAGCGTTGTTCAAACTTCACGACAGAAATGATTTACCTACATGAGCTACTTCTGCTTTGACAGTTCCTCAGGGTACTAAAATTAGTTTAGCTCCCAAGATTCAGCCAAACAATTAGGGTTCTCTCCAGAATTTTTTTTCCTTCAACCTTGGACGGTAAGAAAGTGGGGCAAGCTTGGATGGAAAAAATGTGGGGCTGATTTTCTCCCACACTTCCCCAATATCAACAGATAGGCTCCCTCAACCCCAGTTAGCCCCTAGATGACATCATCAGCCATTTTAGAATGGTCAACACCGCTGCCTCGGCCATCAATACTAGCAACCAATGCATCCCACTCGAACTGCCCCAAGTGGCCTGCCATCAATTTTTCCACAACAGTAAACATGTACTGCAAGATAGTAGCAGCTATAGTGGGAGCTGCAAGCTTCCATTGGGCCTTGCACTCGGACCAGGTTGTCTTGCTCAATTCTTTGTGCATGTGGCTTCTATCTAAGGTGGGAATTAAGATGTCAAGCTGCAGGTACTCATGAACTCCAAACTCATTGTTGTGTTCATTGGAAGGATTCTGAACATTTGGGTACCTACCTTAACATAATCATGCTTTTGTGTACAAAACGTTAGTCACAGCTGGTGCACTTTAATGGATGCCTTTGCAACTCTTTTCATGGGATATTTCAGTGGTGTAGATGATGATCTAGGGTGCAACTTTGATTTTTGTTATAGATCAGATTTGGGCACTCTCTTTGAATGCTCTTTTGACATTTATCTTATTTTCATCCTTGCTTGAAGAGGGCGCTACCACAGGTGGTATTTTAGCCCGTTTCTTATAGAATTAAAAACTTATTTTTTACAAGGGAAAGTTAGATATTAGAAGATTTGTTAACATTTTTTTACCCTCCAAAATGATATTTTGTGATTAAAATATTTTCAAAATGTTTCATTTGATTATGAGTTACTATTTTTTGTTGTTTCTTGCATGTATTTTAATTCATTTGCATATTTTTCATTTTATAATATACTCATTATTCCACTTCATATAATCAAAGGTTGATGCTTTTATTATATATATATTGCACTTGTTTTATTATTGGATTAATGCAATGAAGTATATAAAACTCGTTCTAACTTGGGAAATGTGTAATATTGAATTGGGTCTATTGATTTAATATGTGAACAAGAAAAAGAGCAAAGTCTATTTGGACAAAGAGTTTAAATGAATTTATGAGAGACACACCATATGGAGTCATAGGTATTAATGAGATACCTTCCAAAGGAAGTAAATTATCTACAATTCCATCTTCCCATTTAGATTTTACAGATGATGTATATGTCCCAGTAGTAACTGATACTTGCCATAATGTGGACCCTACACTTGAAACTGGATTTGAACTTGATCGATTGCAATCATATAGAGAGTGGTTGATGAAGGATGATGTTAATCCAATCATAAGAGATGCAATTCATGCAGCATAAAAAACAGCTATCTCTGACACAGAGAATGCAACATATACAGAAACAACAGTTGATGATCTACTAAGGTAAATATTCATTTATATTTTACTTATAAACTTTATGGTTGTAATTACATAACATATGATTATTAATAATATATTATATCGTAATGTTAAGGAGTAATATCAATTTTCTCGAAGAATACACTAACACCAATGGACAACTAAATCAATCTCCTCCATCAGATGAACAAACTATACCATCTATTGGTGCATCTTTTCAACCTCTCTTAAAACATCAAAATGAATATGTTAAAGGAGAGGCAACTAATGGTATGCCATTCACAATCACATTAAATGAAAAAGGGAAAGTGTTAAATGATGAAGGTGTGATAACATGGAGAGACATACTTCACTGTGAAGCATTGAGATTATTTGGTCCTACAATTACCAAAGATTTCCGTCATCAAGGTAAAACACATATACTATGTTTTTTCATAAATTTCATACTTAATTGATGTAGTATAAATTATATAATTAACGTTTCATGTTTCATATTAAAAAAAATTATATATTGTACTCAGTGTTACATTCCCTAAATTTCATTACTGTGATACTAGAAACCTTAAGATTTTTTATATGGATTATTTACTTTCGACGTGTATGTTAGCCACCTATAAATTCCGTTATACCAAATGGTGGCTAAATTATTTTTCAAGCCTTCAAGAGATATATTTCTTTTGAAAATATATCATCCTTGAAGTCTTATGTTTTTCCTGTCCTGGAGGTTAATTTTCACTATTGTTTCCATCTTAAACTCTGTTATCTACACAAAAAAACTTCTTCGAAGGCCTAAATTTCCATCTATCCATCACCCCCATTTAGCCCCAAAGGCCTCAAAACCCCTTCAAGCCTTGTGACATCACTTTATGAGGTTTAAAACCCCGTCTTTACCCCTATCAGAACCTCCAAATTCCTCAAAAAACCCTTTAAAATCCTTGAAAATATTCATTTTCTATTTAGGCCTTAAGCCCCTTTCAACTTAGCCCTTAGCCCCTTTCTCCGCATATGACCCAGCGCCTAGGACCAAGCACTAAACCCCTTCGCTCATCGTAATCGAAGTTTCTTTCCCTAGCCGTTCCTTTACTTTTCTAAACTTCTGATGCGATAAGAGCCTTTTTGTCTGCCTTCGGTCCTTCCACTTTCCACAGAACCACGTCTTTGCTTTATGATTAGCCCCTGCCATCGAAATCACAAAACATTGATTCCCTTTGTTCTTTTCCCCTTCTCCTCCGATCCTCTGATCTAATCTTGACCGTCGAATCCACAAGAACCGACAACCGAGATTCAATCGCGCTCCCCTCATAAGCCCTTCACCATCGCACCCGTTGATTAATCTTGACCGTTGATCTCTCTTCCAATCCAACGGCTAGCATCCCATCGCATCGCACCATGACCTTTTTTCCCTAGACATTCGCTTCTGCCGATGCGATGAGTCCATTTCAATCTCCGCCATCCTTTCCCCTCATCTAACGGCTTGCATTGACCTCAGAAGTGGACCTTACCTCCTTTCTCTCGTGCATCTAGCCTTATATCATGCTTCTCCCGCACTGTCTGATCTGACACCCCAGATCTAACGGTCACTATCCAAAATTGCAAAATATTTACACCCGAGGTTAATTTTGTAAAATGGGTGGTTTTGAAGATTCACGTTTCATCCAATGTATGGAATCGCATTCCATTCGCTCAAAGCTGCCTCCCCCCATTTCGTTATGCGAAAACCATTCCCGGTTTTCTACCATACCGCTGCCCTCCGCAACGTCTCTTTCAATTTTAATCCCAGCTGTCAATCTCTGGGATCGCACGGTCCATGTTATATCACCATCTCAATTCATTTGTTTCCCATCATCTCTCCCGAAATGCTCATCAAGAGATCTCGACCATAGATCATCTTGATCTAACGATCCACGTCCCCTTTCACACTCAGACCCCCATTGGACCTAGTCAGCTGCTCTGCCATGGTTTTTTCCATTTTTCCACTGCATGTACCACGTCACTGCTCCTCCACCACACTAGAGCCTCTACAAGAAGTCTAAACCAAGCCCATAGGTTTTCATAACAATTTATCATGTGTTTGTAGGTTTCTCATGGCGGATGAAGGATTAACGTTTTACAGTCACAAAACTGACACAAAGGCTCAGATAGCAATCTCAGGGCCAGGAATTAGCGTCGAAGGAACCAGAAAAAATGGTAAATTCATGAAGGTTGATGGGTCATAGACATAAACCCTCCGTAAACCCTCCAGCTCAACGAAACCCTCCACCTATATATAGAACACTTAGAAAGTTGTGGATCGCATATCCAGTGGCAGAAGACAAGGCATAGAAGATTAGTAAAACCTTTGAGGGCATCACGCACAGAATCAGTTCGAGAAATCAAAAAATATAAAGTGTAAGCAAAGCTAAAAAATTTGAAGGACAAAGAGACAAAGCAGTTATTAATGCAGAATGTTGACTGACACAGACATAGCCCATCTCCATTCTCAAAGGCCTGCCAAGTAGTTATTACACCAAAGAAGCTACTACAAACTATCAGAAGCAGTTATTTAGAAGTATGGGAGTCCTCAAAGCCCATTCTTCCACTTAACTCACTCCAGAGGAGATAACAGTACCATTGCAGATAGTATTTCCTCCCAAAGGACACTCTGTAGGGTGTTTTATGTCATGTCAAAGGGACCTCAACAAGAAACGAGGTCACCAAGTCTGTCTAGGATTTAATGTTATGTTTATGACACATAATGGGGCATTCAAATGCTCTCTCCTATCTCTGAATGATCATTAAAACCTTGTTCACATACTTGTCCTATTTTCTCTATAAAAACTCTTTGAAGTCTCATTGCAAAAGGTTAGCATTTCATGATTTCAAAGGTAATACATACATTGCTGCTTTTAAGAAGCATTTTTTTTCTGAAGGAGTGTGGAAGTATCTGTTTTCTCTGTTGAATGAAGGACGCTAGACCATTGGATCCCTAAGCCTGGTTTTGGTGAAGTAATCTCTTATTGTTAATGTTATTCCCCCGTTAATCACTTTGTTCCATTATGATTTGACTTATAGTAGGATAAAAATTTTAGGGAGAGAAATGTATCTTAGAAGCACCTCTGACTTGTTTACCCTTCACTGCTTATATTTTTTCTGCTACTAAACGTGACAGGGTAGTTTGACAGCTCTCTTGAATATTTAGTTTGTTTTATTTCATAAATGGTTAATTCAGTTGTGCTAAAGACTGTTTAGCCGTTCCCTCTTTCTTTGCCACTGAATGTTGTATCTAAAATCTCCCTTTGATTATTAATGCTTGCAGTTTGACAGAGAGGTATGTTTCAATCATACCCTTTGTTCCTTACTGTAATTATTCTGTTAAAGGTCCCTATAATTGCATTCCTATATGTCTAAGGCATTCCCTCTTCTTTGAATGAAATTGTATGTCTTTGTTGATTAAGCTCTCAACAGTGGACTTGTAGGAGGAAATAGGGCGTTCCCTGAATCCTATAATTCATTTAGAAGGTTTTAGTCTACATTTCTCCTTTCTTTGAGTGTTTACATTGATTAAAGTCCATAACAGTGAGCTTACTGGAGGAAATAGGGTGTTCTACGAATCCTTTAAGCCATTGTGGAAGGGTTTAGTTTTCTTTTCACTCTTAGTCATTAATGTTCATCCCATTTCACCTATATTATTCAACAGATCCTTGACCAAGTTAGATTTTCCCTCTAGTTTCCCTTCCTTCTCAATCAGAACTATTTGGACTTTCACATGACTCCATTGCCCAATGTCTTATAGATTCCCATGCTCTATCTATACTGCATGAAACATATTTTTCCAACCAAACAAAAAAAACAACCCTCCACTTCATAACTAGCCTAAAATCAACTTCTAAACCATTCAAGACACATCTTTATAAACATATTGAGAGATCCGTCTCTGAGAATAGGAGGGCTAGATCCTAGAGCTCTAAAGCTTGGTTTGCATGTTGCCTTGTCACTTGGCTTGCCAATCTGCCAAATCACAGGACACCAAAATAATGGCGATCACGGTGGGACCTTCTGAGTGAATTTCATCTTATACATCCTTAAGAGCTTATAATACCCACAAACTTCCTTAGATCGGTATTAAATTGATGATGGTGGGCAACAACTCAGCTCAAAATTTTTGAAACCCTCCACCTAGTGACTCCACAACTCCCGAAAGACCAAATGACTCCATTGGTAGAAGACTCTGAACTGGTTGACAAGATTCAGTGACCTTTTTTCTGATTTACCAACATGGATTGAGATGTAGACCTAGAATCAAAACCATTGACCAAGATGGAAAGAATGATGTACATGTTTGAAAAAATAATGGAGAGGTATGAGGCTAATTTAAATATTGATGATCTAGAGCAGCCCATGCTTTTTCCAGATCAAGAACAAACTCAACCTCTACAAGAACTAGACAATGAGAAAGACATGTATGATGATCAAGAATTCATAGAAGATGATGAGGAAGGTTGTCAAGAAATTCCTGATTGCCTACCTATATCTTGTACTATGCTATTAAGAGAAATTCATGACCAAATTGAAAATACTTATAGTGAGCAGTGCTTTTAGGAAACAAGTAGCCACTTAGAAAAAGAAAAATCTGATGTGGAAGGAGAACCAACACATATAGGAACTCCCCCTCTAGGTTATAACCCATTTCAGATTACACAAGAAAAGTGGCATCCTGATAATGTAGAAAAAACAACCCATGAGCCTTGTATCCAAACTAAGTGTCATAGTAATCATGAGGAATTGTTTGAGACAGAAGAAGATCAGGACACATTAGAAAATCCTCAAGGTCTCCCTGCAAGCACAAATGAAGATCCCTTAGAAGAGGCTCAAGAAGACATCCAGCCTCAAATTCAGTCTTCACAAGAAACAGAGAGCTGCTGCACTTCTGCTCAAAGAAACACAAGAACATCTTCCCCTTTGATAGAAGAAGAAATAGATCAGATCATCAATAGACAGCTAGCCTCTAAAGTTTTTTGCAGAAAAAACACTCTTGCCCATTCATCTACTAAGCCTTGTTGTACAGATTTAGAAAGCTTCCCTGTAAATAAGAATGAAGAAAGATCTGCTGATAATCTAGTATGTTTGATTGGTAGCATTACTTACTTTAATTATTTTCCTAACTTTGATCTATCTAATGATGATGTTCTCCAAACATAATTTGATCTTGCAGGGCCATCATTAGTAGATTTGTGGGATGAAGATCAGTTCCATCAGCTTCAAGAAGTAATAAGCCCATGCAGGCTATTTATGACACTGATGACGAAAGTTATGAAAGTCTAATAGCAGGCAAAGATTCATTGAATCTTCACTCTACTTTATCTCAGATCATCAGTAATAGTCTCCATGCATTTGGAAATCAGCAGCCTTTCATCTCAAAGGATGAAGAGGAAAACAATGAAGAAATTTTTTAGCAGGTTGAAACCAAGGAGCCTTCTCTTGAAAAAGAAGAAGAAATAGAACAGACCCCTGCTCAATAATACATGGATCTTTTCACATAGCTCAGCCCACCAAATCAAAATATCTCAGAGCTACAAGAGGACAAAACTGCAATATATGATGAGTCCTCTAGTTCGGAAAATAATGAAGATGAGGAAGAGTTTATTTCTCAAAAGAATATTCTCCTTGATCCAGTGGAAGAGGAAGTAATCCTGGTTGAAGCCTATTTTCCAAATACTCACAAACAGGTATTATTTCAAGATCCTTATGCTCATTTCCTGCAGACATTTAGAGAAGGATCAAATGCCATCAAGAGCAGCTTGTTGCAGACAACAAGAAACATTTTAAGAAGGCACAACGCTGAAACGAGATGGAGCTGGCCCTTGATCCCGACATGCTCAAAGAGATAAGAAAAAACGAGTCATGGGATCATCTGATTGACTTGATGTATTGGAAAAGAGAGTTTGTCAGCTAGACATGTAAGTATTTCAAGTTAGAATAGGGTAGGTAGGAATCTCAACAAAGCTCAGCCTGTGAGCATTTAGTTAGTTGTTGATTTTACTTTGAAAGTAAAATTAAAAAAAATGCAAAAAATAGAAAGAGAAAGGTTCAGACATGCTCAAATCTTGAACCTATGGAGTTCCAAAAAGAATGGCTCAAATTAGATCAAAATCCGAGGCAAAGGTACAAAAGGAATGGTTCTAATATGTTCAAAACTTGAACCAACAAAGAAGGAAAAAGACAACTCTAACAAGACCAAAACTAGAGCTGGAAGGAAGAAAGAAGAGTGACTCTAAAAAGCTCAAAATCTGAGTCATGAAAGGAAGGAAGGTATTTTCAATTTTCAGAACTTCAAGCCTTCCAAATTTTGTTTTAATTTCTACAAAGTTCAGCCCATGTGCAGCTTATCTTTATGCCATGGACCCACAACAAATCAGAAATTCTAATCCTGGTTTTTCTGTATTTAAATTTTTGTTTTAGAATGTAGAGAATGAAATCTGCTAGATAGTTTAATCCTGGAAGATATTAGTTTAGGTAGAGAAGCTATGAGTCCAACTATTTAATCTGGACACTTGGAAGAAGTAAGGCAGCATTAGATAGGTTTATTTCTCTATTTTCAAAATAGTACGTAAAGAGATGCCTATCCAAGTGCACTCAAAGGAAGAAAATGTTAGGACAAGTATCTTGGGTTAGGTAGAGATGTTTGTTCCAAAGAAGTTTCATGTTGCAGGTCACTAAAGGAACTGCCAAATTTCAAAAAGTACCAGCAAGAAAGTAAAGAAAATTTGCCCAATGGATGAGGCACTGGACTGCTGAAATCCAGAGATTACTGAGGTTCTGAATGCCTAAAGAGCAAGATATCCTCCCCAAGTGGAGCCACTTTTAGCCACCTCTAAATTCCATTATACCAAATGGTGGCTAAATTTGTTTTCAAGCCTTCAAGAGATATATTTCTTTTGAAAATCTATCATTCTTGAAGTCTTATGTTTTTCCTGTCCTGGAGGTTCATTTTCACTATTGTTTCCATCTTAAACTCTACTATATACATAGAAAAAATGCTTCCAAGGCCTAAATTTCCATCTATCCATTGCCCCCATTTAGCCCCAAAGGCCTCAAAACCCCTTCAAGCCTTGTGAAATCCCTTTATGAGGTTTAAAACCCCGTATTTACCCCTATCATAACCTCCAAATTCCTCAAAAAACCCTTTAAAATCCTTGAAAATCTTCATTTTCCATTTAGGCCTTAAGCCCATTTCGGCTTAGCCCTTAGCCCCTTTCTCCGCATATGACCCGGCGCCCAAGACTAGGCACTAAGCCCCATTTATCATCACAATAAAAGTTTCTTTCCCTAGCCGTTCCTTTACTTTTCTAATCTTTTGATGCGATAAGTGTCTTTTCTTTCGCCTTCGGTCCTTCCACTTTCCATAGAACCACGTCTTTGCCTTATGATTGGCCCCTGCCATCGCAATCGCAAAAAGTTGATTCCCTTTGTTCTTTTCCCCTTCTCCTCCGATCCTCCGATCTAATCTCAACCATTGAATCCACAAGAACCAACGAACGAGATTCAATTGCGCTCCGCTCATAATCCCTTCACTATTGTGCCCACTGATTAATCCTGATCGTTGATCTCTCTTCCGATCCAACGGCCAGCATCCCATCGCATCGCACCATGAATTTTTTTCCCTGGACACTTGCTTCCGTTGATGTGATGAGTCCATTTCAATGTCTGCCATCCTTTCCCCTCATCTACTGGCTCGCATTGACCTCAGAAATGGACCCCGCCTCCTTTCGCCCATGCATCTAGCCTTATATAGTGCTTCTCCTGCACCATCCGATCTAACACCCCAGATCTAACAGTCGCTATCCAAAATCACAAAATATTTACACACGAGGTTTAATGCTCCAAAATGTTGTGAAATGGGTGGATTTTGAAGATCCACGTGTTGGCCACTGTATGGAATCGCATTCCATTTGCTCAAAACCACCTCCCCCCATTTTGTTATGCGAAAACCATTCCCAGTTTTCCGCCATATCACTGCACTCGGCAACGTCTCTTTCAGTTTTAATCGCAGCCGTCGATCTCTGAGATCGCATGGTCCATGTTATATCACCATCTCAATTCATTTTTTTCCCATCATCTCTCCCAAAATGCTCAGCAAGAGATCTCCACAGTAGATCATCTTGATCTAATGGTCCACGTCCCCTTTCTCACTCAGACCTCCATTGGACTTGGTCAGTTGCTCTGCTAGGGTTTTTTCCATTTTTCTGCTACATGCACCACCTCCTCACTGCTCCTCTACCTCCCCAGAGCCTCTATAAGCATTCTACACCAAGCCCGCAAGTTTTCATAACAGTTTATTGTGTGTTTGCAGGTTTTTCATGGCCGATGAAGGATTAACGTTTTACAGTCTCAAAAGTGACACAAAGGCTCAGATAGCAATCTTAGGGCCAGGAATCAGCGTCAGAGGAACCAGAATAGAGGGTAAATTCATGACAGCTGATGGGTAATAGACATGAACCCTCCGTAAACCCTCCAGCTCAGCAAAACCCTCCACCTATACATAGAACAATCAGAAAGATGAGGATCGCATATCCAGTGGCAGAAGATAAGGCATAGAAGATTAGTAAAACCTTTGAGGGCATCATGTACAGAATCAGTTGGAGAAATCAGCAAATATAAAGCATAAGTAAAGCTAAAAATTTTGAAGGACAAAGAGACAGAGCAGTTATTAATGCAGAATGTTGACTGACATAGACATAGCCCATCTCCATGCTCAAAGGCCTGCCAAGCAGTTATTATACCAAAGAAGCTACTACAAACTATCAGAAGTAGTTATTTAGAAGTATGGGAGTCCTCAAAGCCCATTCTTCCACTTAAATCACTCCAGAGGAGATAACAGTACCACTGCAGATAGTATTTCCTCCCAAAGGACACTCTGTAGGGTGTTTTATGTCATGTCAAAGGGACGTCAATTAGAAACGAGGTCAGCAAGTATATCTAGGATTTAATGTTATGCTTATGACACAGAATGGGGCATTCGAATGCTCTCTCCTATCTCTAAATGATCATTAAAACCTTGTTTACCTACTTCTCTTATTTTCTCTATAAAAACTCATTGAAGTCTCATTGTAAAAGGTTGGCATTTGGTGATTTCAAAGGTAATACATAGATTTCTGCTTTGAAGAAGCATTGGTGTTCTGAAGGAGTGTGGAAGTCTCTATTTTCTCTGTTGAATGAAGGAGGCTGGACCATTGGATCCCTGAGCCTGGTTTTGGTGAATTAATCTCTTATTGTTAATGTTATTCGCCCGTTTATCACTTTGTTCCATTATGCTTTGACTTACATTAGGATAAAAATTTTAGGTAGAGAAATGTATCTTAGAAGCACCTCTGACCATATTATCCTTCACTGTTTATATGTTTTCTACTACTGAACGTGATAGGGTATTTTGACAGATCACTTGAACATTCAGTTTGTTTTATTTCAGAAATGGTTAATTAAGTTGTGCTAAAGACTGTTTAGGCATTGCCTCTTTCTTTGCCCCTCAATGTTGTATCTAAAATATCCCTTTGATTATTAATGCTTGCAGTTTGAAAAAGAGGTCTGTTTCAATCATACCCTTTATTCCTTACTATAATTATTGTGTTAAAGGTCCCTATAATTGCAGTCCTAGATTTCTAAGGTGTTCCCTCTTCTTTGAAAGCAATTGTATGTCTTTGTTGATTAAGCTCTCAAGAGTGGACTTGTAGGAGGAAATAGGGCATTCCCCGAATCCTATAATTCATTTAGAAGGTTTTAGTATGAATTTCTCCTTTCTTTGAGTGTTTACGATGATTAAATTCCATAACAGTGAGCTTACTGGAGGAAATAGGGCATTACCCGAATCCTTTAAGCCATTGTGGAAGGGTTTAGTTTTCTTTTCACTCTTAGTCATTAATTTTCATCCCATTTCACCTATATTATTCAACAGATCCTTGATCAAGTTAGATTTTCCCTTTGGTTTCCCTTCCTTCTCAATCAGAACTATTTGGACTTTCACATGACTCCATTGCCTAATGGCTTGTAGATTCCCATGCTCTATCTATACTGCATCAAACATATTTGTCCAACCAAACAAAACAAACAACCCTACACTTCAAAACTAGCCTAAAATCAACTTCTAAACCATTCAAGACACATCCTTATAAACATATTGAGAGATCCCTCTTTGAGACTAGGAGGGCTAGATCCTAGAGCTCTAAAGCTTGGTTTTCATGTTGCCTTGTAACTTGGCATGCCAATCTTCCAAAACACAGGACACCAACAGTGTATTTCACAGATAAATCTAAGAAGGATGAGTCATTATCTCTCATGCATAAAGTATCAGAAATTGTACCTCCAAATCAAATTCTTCATAGTGTTGTTGAATATATCAAAAATACCAGGAATGCTTTGAGAGGAGAATTGGTAAGAAACAAAAATGTATTCAAGCCACACTTCATAGGAGAAGGAGAGTGGAAGAGGTTATTGAATGAGATTTCTATTAAGAAAAAAAGGAAAAATGGAACTTTGGTTGGAAAATATAAATATGTGCATACCGCATGAGCCTCTAGGTTGTCCACACGCCATCGTTTGGGGAAAGGTGGCATGTTATCTGTAGAGGCAAAAATTGTAAGCTTAATACACTACTATGCTTCTCAAGGAAAATTTATTTTTTATATAATCAAATTTCTAACTATTTCATTCTTATTTAAAATATAGTTGCAGGTGTTCAATATTAAAATGTCTGAAGATGACAAAGATTTTGCTTCATGCTATGGTGTATCTTCTCTCATTCATCAAAATATTAAAGATGGATTTAAACCTATTATAGATTATGAGGTATTTTTTGACCTATAATTTTTTTGTTCTAGATAGATTTTTATAATATGAAAGAAGTATATGCAAATAAAAGTTTCAATTAATACAATTTATAATTGTGTTTATCTTATCTTATATGTGTATTAGATAACTGATCAACACGATGAAAGAGAAGATGAAGCTGAACTTTGAATCATGCTTCAACCTTACCATATGTTTGGTTAGTTCACTTCAGTTATTTTTTAAATCAATAGGATACTTTAGTTATGAAATACCATTAAATGCACACACTTTTTATGGTTTATTTCAATTCAATTGAAGTTAGTGTTTGTGTTTTTCGTCGTTTATTTCATTTATGTATTTTTATTCATAAAATTATGTTTATAATTTTCTTTTTATGATTTTTCCATGCGGCGACAAAATTTCTTTTAAGGATGAGCAATACAAATGATTTCAAAGGAATTATCAGTTTCGTTTTTTTCATATCTCATAATAAACAAATTTCAAGACCTAAGAGATTTCATTATATTAATAAATTAAAAGTGATTTTTTGATAATCAATGTTGGAACATATTTATAACTTTTATTTTCTTTAATTAAATTGTCCCTTTTTATATACTCATTGTTTTGGTTGTTGTATAATATACTTAAAATTTTAACATATGTAGATATTGTTATTACTTTGTAATTATTAATTTAATGTGAAAGATATCCATTTAATATATTTTTGCATAACTATAAAGATATGTAATAGATTAGAAAAACAAAAGTTTTTGAAATATCATGTCATCTTGATGTTTCACTCAAACAAAATTCTGTGAGGCTTGGAATTGAAATGACATTGCTTAGAACTTTTATTTATTTAATTATTTTAATTTTCAAAGATTGAAATGATTCATCTACATGATCAATACCACGTTGACCAAAATGATCAGTAGTGATATTATGTATGTAAATTTATTATGCCCATCAACTTGGAATCATGTGAATGTTTCAATGGAGAAACTCTTCCATTACTTGTAATTGATACTTGCCATAATGTAGCCAAGCACAAAAAAAACTACCATAGTCTTATTGTACAAAATGAATTAAATTTTTTGGATGTAACTATGAGATACTTCAATTGTGTTAATACATTTGATATTAATTAAATATATTTATGGTAATTGGATTTAAGCATAAGAAAATGGTCAAAATGTTCTCTTTTGTAATAAAATCAAACTCTTCCCAGGATGCTCACCACATGCAATATATAACCTTTATAAATAAAGGAGGATATTTTATTATTATAATAAAAAAAATGTATTTTTTTGCACCATTTTTTATTTTATGGTGCTTTGCACCATATACAATTTATTATTATTATAATAATTTTGACATTTTTATGATAAATATTTAATTTTTGTAAAAATATTTTTGGTGTTTTGCATCACAATATCTTGATCCACGTCAAATTGGTTTTGGGTGGTTTGCACCATACACCATGGAATGCCACATGCATTTAACACCAAATTTAACATTTTTTTATTAACTCCACTTTTGCACCAGAAAACATAGCACCACTTGCGTATCTCCACATTATCAACACTTTTGCACCACTATTTGAAAAGTAAATATTTCTCAAATCCTTTACCAATTGTGGTGCTAATGTGTGGCTAAATGACTCTTCTTCTTGTAGTGAGCCGATGTTTCGAGAGGTTCTGGGTTCAAAAATCCTCTTTTGCTTCAGTCCAATTTCTTCTACTACTTCAAGAATTCAATAATTTATCTCTAGTTTGCAAGAAAGAATTCAAGAATTATGATCGAACGAGAAAGAAAAGTAGTGGAGAAAGCTTGGCGGTAGCAAGAGGCTCTTGATGCAGAGCGAGATGCGTGAATGATTGAAGCTATTCAATCTAATTTAGCCGATTTTTTGAGAGGTTCTGGTTCGAAAATCTTCTTTTTCTTTAGTCCTATTTCTTCTACTACATTAAGAATTCAATAATTTATCTCTGGTTTCCAAGAAATAATTCAAGGAGGCAAGACTGCACTCGAGGTAATTAAACTATCATCACCAACCTCAAATACCACACTTGCATGTTCAACACTCTTCTGCGTCAAAAGAGATTATTGGGTTGCGTCTTCTAATTTTAGCTTTCACCATGAGTGTTTCACATGAAGTATCTTACGATAGCCATACCTTGACAATGCCTAATAATGTCAACACCATGACGCATGGATCCCTGAACAACCAACCACATCAACAAGATCAACCGCAAGTGAAGAGATCGTCGAGACCTCCAATCGACATAGACATAGGTGTCGAAGACTTATTTCAAATCTTGTCGGAACCGTCACCTTTTCCCGATTATGGAATTTGATGCGACAACAGGGCTTTTCCAGAACTATTTAGGAGATTGGAAACCTTTGAATCCTCTAACCATGCACTAAAAAGAGGTCAATGCACTCAGGATCAAAGTAGTTGTAATGGAAGGAAAAAATGGTTCATTGATGCAGCTGTTGAGGGACAACAAGGAGCAAGCATTTCACCACCACCTCTCTAATGAAACTCTACACTCTGAACTTCTTGATCTGAAAAAAAAAACAGGAGGAGATCAAAGCTCAGCAAGCAACCTTTAAACAAGAAACAAAAACACACATCAACTCATGGGCACAGGTTGTTATAGGGAGGGATACCCCCTCGCCCCCCCTCTAGCCACAGTTGAGGAGGTGGTACAATCTAAACTAATGAAATAACACACTATACAAGCGTGAGAATTGAAACTCGAAGTGAGAGGGCTTCCTTTGCCTCTCACATCCTCAAACCCCATGGTGGTTGGGACCCTGTTCCTCAATGAAAAACTAGATCTCCAGGATGTGACCATTGATAGATCTTGGCTTGGTTATGATTCCACTCTCATTCTCTGGTTCAGGTCAGCGATTGATTTCCTTCGGGCTCTTAGAGCTAAGCGAAAGCTATTCTCACTTCCTAGTAAGATCTTCCTTGATGAATATCTCACTAAAACATAGGTTGCTCAGCTCAAATGCTCTAGGGAGTTGGTTACAGTAGCACGTTAGGCAGGGAAATGGGTAGTTATCATGAACCTCAAAGCAGTGATTTGGGACAGTTTTACACCTAGGTGGATGCCCCGGTCCAAGTCCTCCAAATGACAGGCTCATTGGGGGAGGAAACAAGGGGCATCAATTTCCGTCAGTTGTTGGAATGGGAATGGGTCTTTTTGCGCATCGCCAGGTATATTATATGATGCCCTTAGACACTCAGATATCTTATTCATCACTGAGATGTATGAGAGCCTGTTATACCTCTCCCAGACATTACAGGTTACCATAAGTTCTCATCTTGTAGATAGGATACGAGGAATTATGGTGCTATCAGAGGTTCTGGGGGAGTTTCTTGCTTCATCGGAGATTCCTTTCAGAGAAGGATTTCTTTGGTGGTTGCGGATGAGTTTGCAAGGTTTATGCGGGTTCAGGTTCAAGGGGTCTCTCCTATCCCAAGGGACATTTACATTGACATTTACATTGTTGTTTGCTACTTCCCTCCTGCGTCTTCATCATATGACATTCACAATGGGCTTCACAGGAACCGTTTTATCAATTTATATGTCGACATAGCCTAGTATTCAGCAGTTGGGGGGATTATTCTTCTACATGACTTCAACTCCCGCACTAGATCCCTATAGATCCCTCTTCACAATCAGTTTGAGGACATGTACTGCATCCAGGAGATCAATCCAGAGTTAGTGGGATGTCACAGGATGTTTGATGATGCTTTGGGGCCCCTTACCGCCTATGGTTGACATCTTTTATACTTGGGTGAATATTAGGAGCTGTCGATTCTAAATGGCCTGCTGCATTTTCCAAACTCCCGCTTTCTCACATGTCGGCCTCATGGTGGAGGAGAAAGTGTTGTTGATTATGTACTCTCTAGCTAGAACCTCCTCCCCTTCATTCATCACTTTTTTATTTCCCACATCCCCTTAGCTGACTATGTTCTTATTTCTTTCTCTCTTCGGGCTGACAACCCCCCCATTCTCACCCTACTTCCCCCCAAGGGCTCACCACGAACTACTTTTCATTTTGACGAGGGTGACCGAGACCTCTTCTCTTCCCACCTTTGCTAGATGCTCCCCTCCATGGAAGAATTCTCACTATTTTAATCCTCATCGTCCAAGTTCAAATATCTCTCATCCATCATTTTGGATTCTGCCCTTAACTTCTATCCCCACTCTTGTCGTCCCACTTCCACCTTGCATAAACCCAAATCTTTCCCTATGAACCGATGGTATGATGATGAATGAAAAGCTCTCCACCACCAGCTTCGACATGCATTAATCCATACTCGCCCCTCCTACCCCAACATCAAAGCCTCATATTGTTACCTCCTCCATCGCAAGAAACATCTTTTTGTCTCCTAGAGAAGACGTGATTTCTGTACCTCTCTTGCTCACTCCCATAGACACTTATGGCATACTATCCTCCCCCACCACTTTGCCCTCCCCTCCGACCTTAACCCGCAGTCCATGATGTCCCATGTGTCCATGCTCTATGACATCCTAGGGAAATCCCAAATTCAGGTGACCTCTCCGCCCTCTTCAGGTTTCGTATTCTATGATAATGACATCAGAGAGACCATTTGGGTGATGAAAAACAACAAATCAGCAGATGAAAACGGTTTCCAGGCATATTTCTTTAAACACGGTCTTCATGCTCTCGTTTCCTACTTGGTTCATCTCTTCAACCATGTGGTCTGTACAGGTTTCCCATCGACATGGTCTAAGCACATCATTCACTCGATACACAAATCGGGGCCCAGCTCACATCCTAACAATTATAGGACTATCATGGTGGGCCACACATTCTCCAAACTATATGCTACATCCCTCCACCTCCAAATATCCAAGGAGCTTGAGCGGAAACAACTTAGAGCCAGAGGACAGGGTGGATTTCGACCTGAGCACCAGATTGTTAACCACATCCTTAAACTTAGGGCCATCGTTGAGGAGGCACATCATTTCTCTTCGAAAGTCTATTTTTGTTTTGTAGACTTTTGAAAAGCTTTTGACTTGATCCCTAGAGATGAATTATTCTAGAGACTTAGATATATTTGCATCTTAGAGACCCTCTTGTCATCCATCATGTGCTTATATGAGACCTTTCTCTCTCTCTCTCTCTACCTCCCTCCCGCTCTCGCTTTCCCTCCCTCTGCCTCCCCCTCCCTCCCTCCCTCTCTCTCTCTCTCTCTCTCTCCCCCTCCCCTCTCTCTCCCTCTCTCCCTCCCCCCCGCTCCCTCTCTCTCTCTCTCTCTCTCTTCCCCCCACCTCTCTATCTCTGTCCCTCCCTCCCCCCTCCCCCTCTCCCTCTCTCTCTCTCTCTCTCTCTCTCTCTCTCTCTCTTCCTCGCTCGCCCTCCATCCCCCTCATGTTGTCCCACCCCCCACCCATCCCTCCCCCTCCCCTTCCAAATCTCCCTTCCCCTACTCCTCCCTCCCCCTCCCCCTCTCTCCCTCTTTCTACCCCACCCTTATCTCTATCTCTCTTTCTCCCCCCCACCGCTCTCCCACTGTCTCTCTCTCTCTCTCCCCCCCCAATCCCTCTCCTCCTCCCCCTCCCACCTTCTCTCTCTCTCTCCCTCTCCCTCTCTGCCTCCCTCCCTCTCTCACTCTCCCTCCCTCTCTCTCACTCTCCCTCCCTCCCTTTCTCCCTCTCTCTCTCT